>PVKZ01003579.1:0-124451 GCA_004027375.1 Macroglossus sobrinus
TTATTTTTAGGCAAGGCAACCCTTGGTTGACCTCACAGATTACAAGGATCTTTTCAGTTTACAATCTCTAAAACAACTTTTTTTTTTTACATCTACAGCACCTGGTTTTCCTAGGTGGTCTCCCATCCAAGTATTAACTAGGCTCAACCCTGCTGAGCTTTGCAGATCAGATGGGATCAGGCTTGTTCAGGGTAGCTTGGTGGTAGGCTAGAAGAGGAGGATAATTCTTAACAAGACTGGAAATTGCAGGTGATATAAGGAAATAAACTGGTTTCGAGATGATTTTACGAACCAGGCAGTTCTTAGTTTACAAACTCTATCTGAAATATATAAAATAGTCTGGGGGGAGGTAATTTCAGGGTCTGAGTTCCTGGATTTTGTTGGAATAACGTCTTTGTTTAGCGATTGAGAATATCTGGGGGACAGCTTTACTTACGGGTACAAACTTGTATCTCCTGCAGGTTACAGGGATACAAGGATAGTTTCTATCAAACAGCTGTAGATGAACAGAGAATTATTAAAATTAATGATATCTCATTTGATTCTAAGTTGAGAGTATTAAAACGTTTCCCATACAATATACACCGTGTACGGGGCAGATAGTCATACTCGTTTTCCTGCGGAGAAGCTACTCAGGCCACATCTCCCAGCTGACACAGCCGAAGGATTAGGACCCTAATATTTTCTCTTAAATCCAATATGCCTGCTTTAACCCCATGGTATGCAATAGGTTCTGTCTTACCTGGGCAGTAGACCCCAAATCTTGTAACTGCACCCATCTCGAGAGGGAGGGCCTGAGGTTTTTCTGAGGGGTGCGTCTGGCTGATGCGCCCCGTGATTTACCAGAGGCAGATCGTACTAAGCTATAGAGCAAAGCAATTCCGCTTTTTACCACGGCCTACCTGGATAGACGTCGATGTTTTCTGTAAAAGACCCTTGAGTTTCTCCGTTTTGGTTTCAGTTTTCCCGGATTAATTGAGATATCATCAACATATAACACCATTACTTTCGGGTGTCCCCCCCCTTTCAAATTAATTGCTTTCTGATATAATCCCTCTATTTCTTAGAGCAGAATTCCTATCGCAGGTGTGCAACCACCCAACTCTCTCATTTTTGTGAATAAAAAACAGGCCCAGAGCTGGGTAGTGTCTGTGGAGTCACAGGAAAAAGATATCTGTGTGAGATAAAGATCTGCCAGGCAAAGCCCCACCTGGCGCAATTTCCAGGCAGCGGGAACCACCTCCGGGCAGTGTGCCAAGGCTCGGAGCCCCAAGGGAAGGGGGCTGCCAGTGAAGTAACCTGATAGCTGACGCTGAAACCCACGGCTTCTGGGGGCTGCTCCTCCACCCGCACCCCCTGACAGCTGGGACCCAGCAGCAGTCTCGGCCCAGGGCCCGCAGCCCTTCCCGAGACCCACCCGCAGCCCTCGCACTTCCTGCCCGCCCCGGCCGCGCCAGGCCCGTCCCCGGGTCCCTCCCGCGGCCGGCGCGGGCGGGCGCGGGGCGAGCTCCTCCCCGAGCAGCAGCGGGCGCGGCCCCTCCCAGCGCGCCGAGCCGGGCTCGGGTGGGGTCTCGGCTCTGCCTCCTGCGCACCCCGCGCCCCTTCCAGCCCGGCCCGCGGCCGACGCGCGGCCCCCCCGGTGCCTGCCCTCAGCCGGGCCGCCCCGCGCCGCCGGGACCATGCTGCGCTGGCTGCGGGGCTTCGTGCTGCCCGCGGCGGCCTGCGAGAGCGCGGAGCAGCCCACGCGCTACGAGACCCTCTTCCAGCAGCTGGACCGCAACGGCGACGGCGTGGTGGACATCCACGAGCTGCAGGAGGGGCTCCGGAACCTGGGCATCCCCCTGGGCCAGGACGCCGAGGAGGTGGGTCGCCGCTGGGCGCGGCCAGCACGCAGGGCGGCGGCCCGCGCGCCGCCAGGGCGAAGGAGGAACCGGGGCGCCCCGCGCGCCAACGCGTTCCGACGCCGCGGGGTGGGGCGCGCGGCCGGGCGTCCCCGCGGCAAATGCGCGTCGGGATCCGAAATGCTGCGGGCGTTTTCCCAGATGAAATTGGTGTAGTGAGCTCTCTGGCCCATTGCACCACGATGCTTTTGGTCTGAACACATCCCAGGTCCTTGACCCGCCTTTCTGCGCCTTTGCAAACATTTAATCAAACTTGAACGTTCTAGCTCTCGGATTTCAGAGGTTGGGCCCCAACCTCTGTAGAAAGGCTCACACATTGTATCCCTTCGAAGCTGCTCCGTTACACCAGCTCGTTTTGTCTGTTTCAGATCTGTTTGAAAAATCAATCTTAAGTTTCTCTCAACTTCCTGTTGAGAGGAGACATGCCATTCAGACCATCTTTATGTCCAAGGTACACAAATTCAACTCGAGGGTTGGCCTGTCGCTGAGCAGTTTCAGCTTCTCTGAATCATCTCTTTGTGATCCTGAAGTTCAGCCTTCTGAGAGGGGCCGAGGAACTTGGCACCTTTCCAACCCCTCTGAAACGTAAGGGGACACTTCAGCATTCCCTGTGCCAACAGGGAGAGTGATTCAGCCACAAGTGCGGACAACTGTTTCACAGTGAAGTATTTTAAGCCACCCATCCAGTGTCTTAGTAGTGACGGGCCTCTTCAGTTTCCTGTTCCTTCTTGAGTCACTTTTAGTAAGTTGCAGTTTTTAGGAAACTGCCTATTTTGTCCAAGGTTCCTAATATTCACTGATGATTTGAAAAAGTTCTGATTCTATCTGTAGTTATGTTCTCTTTCATTCCTGATAGCTATCTTCACCCCCCAACCCTTGTTGAATCTTGCCAAAGTTTTTTTTTTTTCCTATTTATACTTTGAAAGAAGCCATTTTTGGTCCTTTTTGTTGATTGTCTCTTTTTTTCCTCCATTTCTGTTTATTTCCTTCTACTTTCTTTTGGTTTATTCATTTGCTTTTTCTAATTTCTTCAGTTGAATGCTTGATTCATTAATTTTGAGCTACAATATCCCTTTAATCACTTCTTTAGTTGCCTCCCACAAGTTTGTACTATTATTTAGTTCCAAATGTTTTATGGTTTCCAATATGATTTCATCTTTGACCCATGAATTATTTAAATGTGTGCTTTAAATTTCCAAATGTTTGCTTTTTTTTTTTGTTGCTTCTTTGAAAATATGAATAAAATAACCTCTGGCAAGATTAAGGAAAAGAGAGAACTCAAAATTAGGAATAAAAAATGTCTTTAGTTTTTAAAAATTTATTTATGAACAAATGATCAAGTAAGTTGTGTAAACTGCAAACACATAGACCAGGATGGCATATGTGTATCACTATAATATATGTGTTTTATACAAATACATAAAATATACCTTATACATACATATACACATATGTAATATGACTCTCTGTGCTCATTTCAGATGTTATTAATTATTCCCAGTACTCTTTTTGACAGGTACATTCTTCAATAAAAGGTTAATATGGTTATTTCTGGGTGGTAGGAATTACTTTTCTACTTCTTTATTTCAGGTCTTTAAAAAAATAATGATACATTTTTATTATTAGAGAAAAAAAGTTTTTTTATTTTTTATTTTTATTTTTATTTTTTTATTACTCTCACCTCTTCTGTGATCAGCCTTTCTGGAATCCCTTTTACAGAAGAGTTGATCACACCCTACCTAATGTGTAGGTTTTTTGTCTCACATGTCACAGCCGTTATAATTTTCAGGTGGTATTGTTTTTATTTGCTAACTGTGCCCTCCACCAAGATCAAGCATCTTAAGGATGAGGATCATGTCTTATTCATCTAAGCAAAGAGAAGAGAGAAGATTCCTGAGGAATGTAAGAATATGGAATGAGAACAGCATGTAGTCTGAGGAACAAGGTTATAGAGGTCATTACTAACTTTCCCTTAACTAGTGGTCCTATCAGCTTTTTAGAGTATTTTCTGTCTCTTCCTTCTCTTCCTTCTTCCCCTCCTCTTCCTTGGTTGTTTTTCATCAAGGCCACATTAGGACAGTCTAAAAGACAGTCCTGGTGTTTGGGTGTCATTGGAGGTACTCTGAGAGAAAAAAATTTCATGACAGTAAAGAGTAGAGGAAATAATGTGAATTTTAATTTACTGAACTAGAAATCATGAGGAAAGTCAACTGATGGTGAAGAGTCAGCAGTTTTAGCTGGAAGTTTGCTTATTTTGTTTCTGTTTAGGCTTGAAAGACGTTGGAATAGTTATAGTCCCCTCCCTCAAATCTGAATTTAGAATAAGGCAATAAAATAAAAACAGAGGATCTTGTCCAGTAGGGTTTTACAAATATTTTTTCTTCCTTCTCGAATCTCAGCATCATTTAATGGCAACTCTTTTATTAATACACAGAGGAGAAAGGAGGACATTTTGTAGAGTGTGAAGCTGTTTCTGCACCCAAGTTCAGGGCTAGCTGATTAACAAATGTGTTCAATTAGCCTAGGAAATTATGAGCCATTTTAAAGCTAAGTTGTTTCCCCTATTTTCCCAGGCACAAACTCTTGCTGGAACTCTTGTAGGCGAGACTTGGATTCGTACGGGGCATTGCATTCTTGCAGCTGAGAGGATTACTGAGAGCAAGAAGGAAAGCCGCTCCGAGAGCTCAGAGTTCCATACTTGGTGCAAACTGACCATGTAACCTTGGTCAAGTCATTTTACCCCTTGCTCTACTTTCCTTATTCTTGAAATGCACACATCTGCCCTGCCTCCTGGAGAGAGCTTTAGATCACGTGTGATTGGATACGAAAGTTCATGTGAAATAATCCCTTTAAAATGTGATGCTACACGTCCTATATGGCCAGCTCCTTGAGGGCCTTCTGCCCCCATGGGTATCAAGCATATGCTAATGACTCGGCAGTGTTAGAGGAGCAGTTGGACTGGGTGACCTGATTTAAGGGCTCTTCTAACTCATATCCTATGATTTTTTGATTCTCCATCTTTAAATTTCATATTCACAACTACAGATGGAATAGGATCTCATACAAAAACAGTAGCTCAGCACTATTTATTACTTTGAATGGAATTTCTTTTTAGGGTTTCTCTCTGTGTAATAATTTCTCTGTTAAGAAGGAAGATTGTCTGTTAGAATTTCAGTTGTCAGAAACTTTAATACCTAAGGAAATACAATACAGAAGTCTTAGAGGTACATTTCGAAGGCATCGTAGCAGGGAGGTTATGGTATAAGGAAAACAGTGGAACTCCAACCACATTTATGTCAAATATTCTGAAATATTACGTATATCTTCTGTGTTTTCTCCTGACATCTATTCCAAAATCTGATGTTATCCCTTCTTTGAGGCTCTTTATTTTTGAAAAATAGAAAAGAAAAAAAGGAAGAATTTCTTAGTAAGGCATAACATACCCTTTCCATTTTGGTGGCAGTCTACTCTTCAGTCTCCTTCCCAGACCCCTGACATCCTATATCCCCGACCGGGCCACAACCGTGTCCACTTCTCTATTTTCTTCTCTGTGCTTCTCATTAACCTCTCTCCCCCTTTTCTGCCCGGTAAGTTATTACTTGTTGTTTAAGGCCTCAGTTCACATTTATAATTTTATAATTTATAATTTATAATTTTACCTTAGCCCAGTCACTGGAATGATTGGCATTCCAGTGAAGACATTTAGAAATGAACACAGAACAGCATTCTGTAAGGGTGCTGCTTAACACCCCGAGTTCAAAAATCTTGGGTCAGATAGAATCCACCAACATATCTATATCTGAAAGATTTGTGAAAACCACAAAAAGATTTGTTGAGAAGGGTTGAAGCCTCACTCTGAAATGTTGACAATGGTATTTTCTACACTAATTGGTGGTTTGTGTTTAGTGGTTATTATTATGGGTTATGGACAATTAGACCAGTTTTTGCCATTTGCTGCTCTTGTGACCTTGAGTAAGCTATTTAATGCCTGGAAACCTCACATGTAGACTAGAAATGGTAAGCACAAATATTAAAGTCATTCAGTAAATGTTTCTGAATAGTGCCACACACTGTCCAATAAAGTGGCGATATAGTGGTAAACAAGACAGACAGGGTCCCTCAACTGTGTTCTCAGAACCTTCCCTGTAGGAAGACTATGTGTGTTGGATGGGTGGGTGAGAGATAGTTAATCAGCCAATAATGAACAGATAATTTCAAAAAATGGAAAGATCGAGTCAATATAAATAGCTGCCTTTTTATTAGATGAGACAGTCAACTATATTTTGCTCGCTCCTACAAGTTCTGTGAAATACTGTCAGTCTGTATCTTATTACCCTGGCCATGACCTCTGTCTCTTCTACGTGGTCCTGTGAACTCTTGTGTCCTGCCTGGGTGTCTGTCTTCTATGACCCTTTGTGACTGCTTGCATTCTCTGCAGTGTACAGGGAAGGACCCTTCCCTATGGACTGTGAAATTCTCTTTTGTGGGAGAACTTGTTCTTGATTGGGCCACAGCACATCTCATGAAAGAGCTTTAGACATTTGCCGCTGCTCAGCAGTGCTGGGAGAAGTGCTTATTGCGAAGCCTGCAGTAGGGCTTGTGACTAACCGTGTACAAACTCTTCCTAAAGGCAAACCTGTGGGTATTTCAAGGACAGGTTAAGGCCTTCTTTATGTCATCAATACTCAACATGTCGAGTGAGTTGAGCAAGAACTAACACATAAGGGCTTACATTTTCTTTATGAATGTTTTAAAAAATTATTTTTTTTGGAGTAGTTTTAGGTTCACAGCAAAATTAAGAGGAAGGGATAGAGATTTCCCATATTCTTCCTGTCCTGACACATGCGTAGCCTCTCCCATTATCAACACCTGGCTCCATGTTGGCACTTTTGTTACAATTGACGAGCCTGCAATGACACCTCGTTATCACTCAAAGTCCATAGTTTACTTTAGGTTTCACTCTTGGTGGTGTACATTCTGTGGGGTTGGGCTGATGTATGATGACATGTATTGGCCCTATAGTATCATGCAGAGAATTTTCACTGCCCTAAAAATCCTCTGTGCTCCGCCTATTCATCCTTCCACCCATTTCCCCAAACCCTGGCAATCACTGATCTTTTTATTGTCTCCATAGTTCTGCCTTTTCCAGAATGTCATAGAGTTAGGATCATGCAGTATGTAGCCTTTTCAGATCGGCTTCTTTTACTTAATAATATGCATTTACAGATTCTCTGTGTCTTTTAGTTGCTTGATAGCTCATTTCTTTTTAGTGCTCAACGATATTCCATTTTCTGGATTTACCACAGTTTACTTGTCCATTCACCTACTGAAAGTCATCTTGTGTGCTTCCAGGTTTTGGCAGTTATGAGTAAAGCTGCTGTGAGCATTTGCATGCAGGGTTTATGGACATAAGATACATAAGTTTGTAACCCTTTTGGGTATATACCAAGGAGTGTGATTGCTGGATCGTATGGTAAAAATGTGTGTAGTTTGGTAAGAATCTGCCAAACTGTCCTCCAAAGTGATTGTACCACTTTTCATTCCCACCAGCCATGAATGGGAGTTCTCGTTGCTTTACGAGAATTTCAGTATTCAACCTTTTAAAGAGACTCCATGTTTAGGAAAATCAGTTACATAAAAAGTGGTGTTTTTACTGTGAAGCTGCACCCTCACAGTTCCAGTGGAGCAGGATGAGGGTCCTTCCTGTAGGTGTTAGGGGGGCCAGAGCCTTCTGTGGCCCCAGAGAGTGGGGATAGAGGAGCCATCAACATTGTTTAGAAGTTTCTCCTGATTTCTCTCTGACACTTCTGACTTGACTTCTGCCTACTTTGAGATCATCCTCCCAAGTGTGCTGCCAACACCTGTAAGGACAGAGCGGGACCCTGGTGGTTAGAGCAGCCTTGTCCTGCAGCCACTGCGATGCTGGGCAAAGATAAGGAACTGGGGGTGGGGGTGGGGGTGGGGTGTTGGGGCTCAGGAGAGAATCACAGAGGGAAAGGCCCAAGGGACAGATTTTCATTAGGTGCCCACTTCCCAGTCTTCACTACAACTCTTTAAGTGCCCCAACCTTAGAAGAAGAATTCCTTGAAAGGTGTGACCAAACAACTTAAAAATGTCGGACCTCACCGCCAGTCATGGTGGCCCCACTGTCCCAATACTCCTCTACCCACTTTTTTTCTAAAAAAGAAGCTCTTCTTTTGGAGACAGCCCTGTGCATTGGCCCTTCCGGAAGTTTTCGGGGGAACTAGGGCTCTGACCCACCGCAGCCAGAACACCACAGCCACCCACTCCTGAGCCGGGCCCCTAGTGTGGGCCCCCCCACGAGGCTCCGGGGCACCTCGCGCCTCTGCTCTGAAGCCGTTGCGATGCGCCGTCCCCTTCCTGTGCTTTACCTGGCAGCGGGCCTTTGTCTTTCATGCCTCAGAGGACGCTGCTCTCTTAGGATTCTGCCAGCTGGACGTGTGGCGGACAGAGAGAGTCCCTTCCTCCCTCACTTGCACATCTGGGAAACTCACGGGCCGCAGTGTGGACCACACCTGCCGCCAGGGACATCCCCGATGGACGCCGCCTACGAAGAGCTCTTTCGGCGCCTGGACCATAATAAAGACGGGATCCTGGACATTCTTGAGATTCAGGAAGGCCTGGAGTCTCAAGCGGGCATTTCCTTACGGGAGGAAAAGAAGGTGGGCCTCAGTGGGGCCAGTCAGAGAGATGCTGGGGCCGGGAGCCCGCGGGGACAGGCCTTGGGCAGAGAGGGGTACGCCAGATTGACACCTGGGCTGGGAGCCTCACCACAGTCTTCAGGTCCATTACCCACGTTCCTCTGTTAAGAATAACTCCCCACAACTAATACTCTCCCCCAATTTTTCTGTTTTCCCCCTGATGATAAAACTTACAAATTCAAATTGCTGCAGCCTTGTTTTGGGGGGTCATCTTGTTTAATATGCTCACCTGTTATTAGTAGCCTAGCTGGGTATCTAGGCCAAAGATGCTCTCTCTCCACTTCCAGGATGTCTGTCAACTTGTAATGTCCCAAATCATTGTTGTTCATTAATATTTCTATTGACCACAATATAAATTTCTTAGATGAAACTCGGTTCATAAATGGCACCCCGAAATGCTGCGACATTTTCTCTTGGATTATGTAAATATCAGTGTACATGCTGAGAAATCAGGAAATAATTTCCAGATGAAAATTATCCCCAATTTGATTTGTACTAGGGGTTAAATAGCAGTAATTATTTTCAGTGATAATACAGGTGTATTTGCTTTTCAAACTGTAAGAAAGAATCGATGGTATTTGAATGAAGGCTATTTAGGTTGCAGAAAAGGGAACCCTGCTCAAACTCATTTCACAAAAAAGGCTAGAATTCTTTGTAGGTGACCTTTATTAGATTAAGGAAGCACCAGTCCATTCCTGGTTTGCTAGGAGCTTTTAACCATGAAGGATGTTGAATCCATTAAATGTTTTTCTGTATTTATTTAGACGATCATATGACTTTTTTCTGTTAATGTGGTAAATAACAAGATTTAAAAAAAAATGTTAACCTAACCTGGCATTACTGAATTAATATATATATATTATATTATTATATACATTATATTATGTTATTATATTACATATTAACATATATATTACATATATAATATATATACATACACATATATATGTATGTATGTATATGTATGTGTATGTATATATGTATATATACATGCATTCCATTTGATATGCTGCTATTCATTTTATATATTGTTATATGATATATATTTTATATATAGTATTCATTTTATATGCACTGTTATTTATTTTATATATTGTTAGATTTGATCTGATTTGCTAACATTTTATTTAGGATATTTGCATCTGTTTCACAAATGACTGCTTATAATTTTCTTTCATGGGAATGTTTTTAAATTACAGATTAAATTTCTTTAATTCTTATAGGACTACTCAAATATTCAATTGATGATTCCATTTTTGATAAGTTCTCTTTTTCTAGGTATTTTATCTCAATTTTCATACTTTTTGATATGAAGTTGTTCATAATATCCTTAATGTCTATAGTATCTAGTGATTTTCATTGTTACTTTCTGACACTGATTATTTGCTCATTTCAGGGATTTATAATTTTTTTGTTTTTTTTTTTCAAGGAGCCATCTTTTGATATTGTTGATCTTTTCAATGATATATTGTTTTCTTTTTAATTACTTTTTATTCTTTATTTCTTTCCTTCAACTTAAAATTTTTTTTTCTAATTGCTTAAGATTGAGATAAGTCTTAATGATGCTTCATTGTTTTCTTATTTTCTAATTATGCATTTAAAACCATCAATTTCCTTGTAAGCTTCTGTTGCATCTCACGAGTTTCAGGTCTTTTTCTCTCTGAATCCAGAGCTTAGAGGTCTGATTTTTGTATATCCTGCCACTGTGAGGCATTATTTTCCCAGAAGAGCAGGACCGTCAAACTAATAGAATTTGTAAGCATTGAGTGGGTGATTGCAAGTGTCTTAACAGGCAGAAGGTTTTATTTTGGGTGGCAGTGGGAGAGGGCTTACATGGAATAACATTTTTATTTCTTCCTCAAAGGCAATAGTTGCGATAGACAGTTTCATATGACAGCTTTTTAATAAGCATCATCTTTGGGAAAAGATTATTTAATTTTGGAAATTGAGGGGAAGATACTATTTTAGATATTTAAATCCCATGCTAGGTAAAGTGTTTTTCTTCTATTTGATATTAATAAAATACATGTCTTATGGGAAAACAGCCCATCTATTTGAAGTATATGTACAAATAATGTAGTATTTTAGCTCATATTAAAATCTCTCTCTTTTTATTTCATAGAAAATTTTTACTACTGGTGATATCAACAAAGATGGGAAGCTGGATTTTGAAGAATTTATGAAGTACCTTAAAGATCATGAGATAAAGATGAAATTGGCATTTAAGAGTTTGGACAAAAATAGTGATGGTGTGTCTTTATTTTCTATTTATCACAAGCTATGAAGAAACACTTCTCATACTTCCAAGAGTCTAAAACAATGTGCATTTAGTCTCTTTTTGTAGATGATAATTATTGCTAGTGTTAATACTTGTTTTTCTTAGTAATGTGATTTTGTATAGAGTTCATGTTTTTAGTGAAGAAAACATAGATAGCTCTCTCCATTAAAAAAAAAACTGTGAGTTTTAGAACTGTTTGTAAATGGTAACTATGGAATACTCTGCTGATTCAACTTAAAGGTATGGGTTAAATATAATAATTATGTTTCCTTGCTCTCTAGATAAGAATTTATTTTTTTTTCATTTACGGGCATAAACATTATATATTCTAATATGTAAAGAACTTTCAGATTATCTTCTATTTGATAGTTTGTTTGAAAGGATTAATTTAGAGCAGATACTCTCTGACCTTGAAAATTAGAAAAAAATTAGCATATAGATATTTAAATGAGTATCTTCTGTCTGGAATTATGGTTTTTCTATTTAGATTAATAGCTTGGAGTTAGAGTCACAGTTGTGTAGAGCAAAAAGCAAGGGCCCCAGTAGGAGAAAGAGAAGACTCATGGAACCGTTATTACCAGACGGCAGTCTTTGATAGGAAGAAGGAATTTATTTTAAAAAATTAGAATGCAGCTTCCAATGCCTCCCTATATATGAGTAATCAGGACCATTTTATTCATAAACTTATTGTTCAAAAAGAAGTTAAACCAATAGATTGAGAGAAAATACAGTTCAAATCAGGGGTTGACAACCTTTTCTGATAAAAGGACAGATAGTAAATGTTGTAGCTTTGTGGGCCGTGCCATCTCAGCTCCTCATCTTTGCTGTAACAGCACGGAAACATCCATAGACAATATAATGAATGGGCGTGGCTGTGTTTCAGTAAGACTTTATTTACAAAAGCAAGCAACAGGCCTTCTTTGGTCAGAGTGTTATAGTTTACCGGCCCCTAATTTATACAGAACACTAAGTTCAGTTAGATTCAAGGCAGGTTCCTACAAACAAACAACTAAAGCCTTTGAATGGTTTTGAAGACTGTACAAGTCTGTGACTGTCAGCCAGGAACAGCTGACTTTGTGGTGGAAAATAGTGCAGTTATAAAGGAGAATATGCAGAGCAGCATTTAAGGAATTTCTTTACTAGCAGATGCATCTCTCTGATACTTGTGCAAATTCTCATGCTGCTCCTTTGCTCTCAGGAGAATTCTCTCCAAACCCTGTCATTTCTTCAAAGTTCTTCCCTTAAATGAAGCCTTTGCTTTCACTACTAACAGTAGTTTTTGTCTTCCTCTTTTCCTAGAGAACATTGCTGTTAATACTGGTTCAGCATCAAATACTCTCTTACTCTTATTTCATCCTGTTACATGCTACTAATCTTAGAATCCTCATGAGTCCATGAGCTGCTTGTGGGAAATATAATATTATATTTATTGCTTATATTTTTCTTTTTGTCTTCTGATTCTCCTTCTTCTGTGTACAAACATGATCTAATTTCTCTGGTAATGATAATTTCCCCCTTCTTGTCATCCTACTATTTCTGTTCTCTTTATTTTTATTGCCAGATTTCTCAAAAAAAAAATAGTCCAAGTTAATTTAGTCATTTTCTACTTCCTTTTAACCCAGTGATCTATTTTTATGCGTAATAAATACCTAGTCCTTTATTTAAATGTAGATATGCATACTTGTAAAATAAATAGATCCTAGCTTAATTGAATTTACCTCAAAATCAGGGTTTCTTGATTTGGGTCTCAGTTCCGTTGCTTCTTAATGTTGTTCCTTGGTAAACCCACTTAAACTCTTCTCCTTTAGATGGAATATTATTATTTAACTACAAAGAGGTTGTGATTTCTGAATGTATTTGTTAAATTTTGAGTTAATGTTGCACTATATGTTTAAGCAAACCTGATACTCACCTAAATTAGTAATTTTACCTTAATCATTTCAAAGCTTTCCCTTATAAAATGAGGAATTTGAAATTCATGATTTCTAAGGTTCTTAGTGGTGCTGAGTCTGAGTTTGTGCTCTTTTTATTTTTTAAAGGAAAAATTGAGGCTTCTGAAATTGTCCAGTCTCTCCAGATACTAGGTTTGACTATTTCTGAAGAACAAGCAGAGCTGATTCTTCGAAGGTAAAGTCTCAGCTGATTGACAATTGTTTTTTTTTTTTTACTTTCATTTTTATAGACTGTATGAGAGCGCTTTGTTTGTATGTGGGGCTTAAAGCAACTCCCTGCACCTCACAATTTCTCACTGTGTATGTTCAGTCTTTCTTCTCTTTCCCTCCCTTTTCATTTTGCATACACACATGCATCCAGAGTGTAGGAGTGAGAAATATAAGTGCACCCAGGACTCTTTCTTGTAAGGCCTCAGGGGGCATTGGAATGGCAGTGAAGCATTATATCTATAGAGAAGTCCTAAGTGTTTCAGTGCTGCCATCTTTCCATTGGGTGTCGAGTGGGACAGTGGAACTCACTGTTTCAAGATAAGGAGTCTGGTGGATTCCTTATATTCTATAACATTTATGTGACTGGATGAGAGGGAAATTTCAAAGCTCCGTCTGCTGACAGACAAAGAAACATCACGGATTTAAAACTTTAGAAAACAGAGATGTCAGTTTGAACAGTTCAACTATTTCATGGTCAGACCTTTACAGAGTTAATGTTTTATTCGCAGGATAGAGCAATAATCCCTGAAGTCTTATGTGTCCTTGTATACTCTTTTGTTACAGACGCGTCATAGGGCCTATTTTTAAAATGATAACAGAAAACAGAAAAGTGCAGTTACCTTACATTAATATTCTTGTGACTGTTTTCAGTCTTCAACATTATCTAAAAAGTTTCTTCTAGATGGCTTCGTTGTTGCATTTATCTCCTTCTGAATGCACCAGTGGCATTTTCCTTTTTTCTGTCTGTTCACAATTTATAAGCAGCTGCTCCGTAGGGAGGCCCCACGTCTCAGAGCTCAGCATGGTGTCACTCGTGTTAGCATTGGGAGAGAAGGGCTTTCCTGAGGAAATGAAAAGCTGAAACACCAAAAGGAGATAAACAGCATTCTGACAGTGGGATGCAGACCATGTAATATTCTACTCCTAAAGTCACATTCTTCAAGGAAAGTGAAGGCTTTTTGTTTTTGTGGTTTTCTTTTATTTCTTTTTTTTATTTTGTTTTGGTTCTTAGGCCAAAGTCCTATTTCTATATGCCTTTTGATAGCTTTAGGAATAATGCAGATTCTAAGCCCAAGCTCTAGAATAGACCATGGGTAATGACAACTTTATCGATATATAATTCCCATATCATAAAATTCACTTTTTAAAAGTATACAATTCAGTGATTTTTAGTCTAGTCATAGAGTTGTGCCACCATCACCACTGTCTAATTTTGAACATTTTCACTGTCCCAAAAAGTGACCCTGGACCCATGAGCAGTCATTCCTGACTCAGCCCCCACACGCCCCCGGCAACCACTGATTTACTTTCTGTCTCTATGGATTTGTCTGTTCTGGACATTTCATATAAATGATTTCATATACTATGTGACCTTTTGTGTCTGGCTTTTTTTCACTTAGCTGTGGTGGCTAAATTAATATCAGATAAGACTATAAAGTAAAAACATGAATTTTGTCAGAAGACAGAGATTGTCAGATGAAAGAAAAAGTAAAATGAAATCCTATTAACTAAAAATAAAGCTGGGGTAGCTAAATTAATGTCAGTTAAGATTATAAGGTAAAAATTATAATTTCACATGAATGAAAATAGAGTCATCACATCTTAAAATTTACCACAAAGACATAAGACTCTTAAGCTAGCTGATAAAATTAGCTAGGGATAAATTGAGAAATCTGTCATAGTTGTGAGGGATTTTAACATACTTTTTCTGGATTTGATAGGTCCAGCAGAGAGAAAATTTAGTCAAGACAGAAATGATTTAAATAAATGAAAAGCTTGATTTAATGAGCACATGATAGAACCTTGCACCAAAAAAATTAGAAAAAAATATTTTTTTCCTTAGGTGCATATGGAACATGTATAAAAATAGATTATACAGTAGGCCATAAATCCAGGCTCAACACATTTTAAAAAATTGGTATCACAAAGACCACTTTCTTTGACCACTCTGCATTAATTTAGAAGTCAATAACAGAAATAGGTTGTAAAAATTTTAGTGGTTTTTGAAATGATATACACTTCTCAAAAATTATGAGTCAAAGAAGAAATTATACATGGACATTGAAAAGTACTTTGACTGGAAAAATGAAAACATCACATGTAAAAGGGTAAAGGGTGTCAATATATACGGTGACAGAAGGAAACTCGACTTTGGATGGTGAACGTACAATGCAATATATAGATGATGTGTTATAGAAATATATACTTGAAATCTATACAATTTTATTAACCAATACACCCTAATACATTTAATTTAAAAAACTTGTGAATATAGCCAAGGTGGTATTTAGGGGAAATGATATAACCTTAAAGGTTGTATTGGAAAAGAATTAAGGTAGAAAATTAATGTGCTAAGTTAAGGGGAGGAACCTCAAAAAAGGTAGAAAGAAGGAGTTAATAAAGACAGCAGTGGAAGTAAAAAGCAAAGACACAGTAACGGGATCAACAGAGACAAATGTTGGTTGTTGGAAAAGACAAACTTCTGGAGAGACTGATGAAGAAAAAAGAAATGAGATGCAAATAAATTATGTTTGATCATACATAGACACACACACAGAAGTTTTTAAAAGATAATGAAATATTATGAATCATTTTATGCCAATACATTTGAAAACATGAAATAGAAGAATTTCTAGAAAAATATAATTTGCCAAAACTAAATCAGGAAGAAATAGCCAGTAGTAACTAAAAAAAGACATTGCATTGGTAATAAAAATTTTCCCATGAAGAAAACTTTGGCCACAGATGGTTCTTACAAACTGTCAAAAGATT
Organism: Macroglossus sobrinus; assembly: GCA_004027375.1. NCBI lineage: Eukaryota > Metazoa > Chordata > Mammalia > Chiroptera > Pteropodidae > Macroglossus > Macroglossus sobrinus. Next base: position 15,836 of record PVKZ01003579.1, read on the forward strand.
AGATCTACGGATATTTGTGGAGTATAGAAGTACACTGTCCAGTTCAATCTGTGAGGCCGTAATAACCATAATACTAAAGGTACACAGTTAATGAAAGAGGGAAATTACAGGATAATCTCATTTATGACATAAATGTAAATATTTTAAAGAAAATATTAGCAAACTGAATTAGATGTGTATAAAGAAACAATGCACCACAATCAATACTTTTATAAGAGCAACTTCAAAAATTTCATTAGAAGGCATTAAAGAAGATTCAGTATGGAAAAAGATGTACCTTCTCTCCAAAGTGATAATGGTTCAGTGCCATTTAAAAAACATGTCGTAGTCTATGGCTATGCCATCCTGAACAAGCCTAATCCTGTCTGATCTCGGAAGCTAAGCAGGGTCGATCCTGGTTAGTACTTGAATGGGAGACCACCTAGGAAGACCACATGCTGTAGATGTAAAAAAAAAAAAAAAAAAAAGGGATTGTAAGCTGATAAGGTCCTTGCAATTTGAGGTCAACCAAGGGTCGCCTCACTTAAAAATAAATAAATAAATAAATAAAATAAAAAACGTGTCAAGCTGTCTCAAACGTAGATTGAAGAGCAAAGGCACTTGGGATTTATGACAAGCTTTACAAATCACTGGGAAAAGGAGAGACTATTTAATAAATGGTGATGGTGCCCATGGTAATCTATGCAGAGAAAAATGAAATTGAATGCTACACCATACACAGAAATTCACCTAAATGTGAAAGTTAAACTATAATACTTTTAGGAGGAAATAAAGAAAATGTCTTTATGTCAATATAGGGAAGAATTTTTTTTAAAAAGCTACAAAAGACAGTGACCATAAATAAAAAGATTGATAAATTCCGCTACATTAAAACCAACAGCATCTATTCATGGACACTATAAACAAAGCGAAAAGACAAGAGAAAGTATTTGCTAATTTGTAACTTGAAGGATTAGAATCAAGCATGTAAAGAACTATGCATATATAAGAAAAAGACACGCAATCTATTACAAAAATGGGCGAAAGTCATGAACAGGCATTTCACACTTAGGGAAAAATGGATAACATGAATAATGGTAAGAGATGCTCAAGCTCATTAATAATCTGAAAAAAAATACAATATAAACCTACAGCGAGACCGTCTTATTTAAGAAATTTGTCAGTACTAAGTGTTGTGTGGCTTTAAAGTACAGAATTTAGTATCATTTATTTATTCAATAAATATTTATTCTGTTCAGGTGCTGTTGTAGGTAATATCAGTGAATAAAATTTACAAAAAACCTTGCCATCTTTGTTCATAATTTTTCACACAAATTATAGAATAAATATAAAGTCTGGAGGCAACACCAAAACTTTTTTTTTCAGAGACATTTATTAATTAAGAAATGAGTACCTTCTTTATGACAGCTGCTTTAGGTGCTGGGCATATATATAGTCAAAATCCTGGCACAATTTCAAGTTACTCTTAGGAAGAAACAGGTACAAATGGCATTAGTGCCAAGAAGCTTATAAAACAAAAAAGTTAAATCTAAGGTCATAATATATTAACTTTAAGAGTTGAAGATGAGGCGCCAGGATTTCTTGACTCAACAGAACCAATCACCAAGTTTTATTTATTTATTTTTTTACAATCACTGCTTATTTTATTAGCTTAGAGAAATTTGGAGAAGGAAATGAATAGCATATTTTGAGTATATTCCAAAATCACATTCAGGTGTTACAACAGAATGTTTTCTTGTAGTGGCTCAGTGCAAGAAAAAATGGATCATAAACCATTCATTACTACCTTTTAATATTTTATCTTCCAGGTTTTGTGTCTGATAGCTCATTGACTTAAAATTTGACAGAGTGCCAAAAGTAATCTTAGTGAAATCTCTCTAATTTTGGAATCCGCTTTATCTAAATTATTGAAACTGTCTAACAGGCCATCAAATGCTTGCAGCCATTTCCCACAATCTATTATTGTGAGTTGGAATTTTAACTTGATAAGAGTATTAAGTGGGAAAAGAAACTGTCATTCTGCAAAATAGCCAGTAATGTTAGTTTTATTTATAAATTTTGTTTTCTTTCTTAATTAGCTTTTTCTTTTCTTCTTAGCATTGATGCCGATGGGACTATGACTGTGGACTGGAATGAATGGAGGGACTACTTCTTATTTAATCCTGTTACAGACATTGAAGAAATCATTCGTTTCTGGAAACGTTCTACTGTAAGTATTATTTATGTACTAATTTATACACATTTGGAGCTGTAAGCCAGAGGTGGAGTTGTCACCTGAGAACATTCTGTAACATTTGTAGCTCAGAGTGCCCAACCAAAGGATAAGCTGCCCAGCTTTTATTGGCATTTAATTATTCTGCCATTGGGAGTGTAAAAGTCTTAGGCTTTTACATTTTACAGATACTATATTGCCTAAATAATTCACACCTCATGGTTGCTGAGCATCTATGTCCTTGCCCATTGATGATGGCTGAAGATCCCTTCTGAAACCTTTGCTTCTTTAGTCCACTGCCTGGGCTTATCTCTGGCATAGGCACTTAATAATCATTGAAGGTTAAAAAAAATATTTTTTGGTTTATCCGCTCAGCATTTCACACCTGTCTGTCTTTATTCCACAAAACTTGCGAATTTTAATTAATTAAATTTTATTAAACTTCTGCTAACATAGTGGTGTAAACAGAGTTCAGATTATTGTGCAGTGCACTCCTGAAACCAAGAATAACTTTCTTTTTCCAATGGGCTTGACATCTATACTATTCATGGATTTCAGTAAATTTTGTATGCACCAAATGAAGTTTACAGTTCATGTTGCCACTGGTAACTACGCCTAAACTTACAGAGTGTTGTAGAAATATTGGTGATTAATGTTTTTCAACCACGAGTATAATATAATACGATATTAGTAGTTAGTTGCCAAGGTAAATTTTATACTTAAGTGAAGTCGTATTAACATGTTCAAATTCTTTGGAGATATTTGATAACAGTATCTGATTTATTGACAATAAAATGAGAAAAGAGAAGGTTATTACTGTCAGTCTAAGAACATCCAACCCTGTAGAGAATTGTTATAAAAATTTGATTGAGCTGAACAGAGGATAGGACCTGGAAGCAAGATCTCAACAGAGTGAGATAAATGCTTTGGGTGGTGACAGTTTGCAGTTTAGAATAGGGAGGGAACGTATGAAAAATTACATGGAGATGGACAGAAGCAAGAAAGGGATGGGATTACGGGATAAATAAATTTATTTGCTCTTTTGAGGGGCCTCAAAGGAGGCATTTTAAAGGTGTGTTAACCTGGGTGAACAGAAATAATGGACACTGCTCGCTTGAAGCAAAGATAAGACTTTAAGTTAAAGGAATCGTAAGCCTAGGGAGTGGCAACCCACCATGACCTGCCCAGTTAGGAATTTGTCATCAGGTCAGCCTGTGAGGTTACTTTCCACAGAACCCCGTTTTTCATCTGTACTACTATGGATCCGTACCCTTATACTCTTACCTATAAAATCTTTTGTACCAAAATTATTTAGAAACTAAAGCTGTAAAAATATTATTGCTATAGGACTTTGTTTTTTTCAAACTACATTTGTAATCTATAACGATGTTTAGAATAGTTTGGGGAGAAGATCACTCTAAGTACCTCCCGTTAGCTAAATTTTGTGTAGAATCTATGGCATGCTTTAAACGACAAGTCAGGTTTATGAAAATATTTATAGACAACATATTTATGAAATCAATGTAGGAGTATTTGTATACATAGTTTTACTTAATTTTATATATATATATATATAAATTATATATATATATATATATAGTGGCATAAAGTATAATATGGATATAATTTTGAGATCAAGGGAGTATCTTTGAAGAATTGACCAACTAATGTCTTTCTCTAGCTATAAAGGATTCATTTACTACATGTGATGAAACACTGCCCTTTCATTTTTACTTAGACCGGGAGGAGAGAAGTTACTCTGAATCTATTAAGAAAGAAAGTGGTAATTGTTGGTTTTGTAAATGTGTAATTACTGTTAATTGTTATTTCTTTATGAACTGATAGTACACTTCTAGTGTGAACAGGTTATTTATGATCGTTTATATGCTTAAATTGGTTCAGTGTACTTTCTAAGGAATGAAGTTGATCTTAACTGTAAAGTAACACACGATTCTTCTCTAAACCAAACAAACTTTCTGGATAATCTATTTTTAATTGAAGGAGCCTGGTTTCTTTGTTTCCCCCCATTTCAACAGGGTATTGACATAGGAGATAGTTTAACTATTCCGGATGAGTTCACGGAGGACGAAAGGCAGTCGGGACAGTGGTGGCGGCAGCTTTTGGCCGGAGGCGTTGCTGGCGCCATCTCGCGGACAAGCACGGCCCCTTTGGATCGCCTAAAAGTCATGATGCAGGTGAACTTCATGGTCTTGTTGGTCCACGTTTGTTCCAAATACCCTAAAACAGTGGAAAATAAGGTGATCCGAAGTAAAAGTTTCAAAATTCTCAGTAATAGTCTTTCACAGCTTTAAAAAACATCTCTCTTTTATTGCTAGTAACCCTAAATTCAGCCCATGGAAGAAGCTTAGTGTTCTACCAAACCTTAAATTGTTGATATGGGATCTTTGGTGTTCTATGATTGTGGAAATGTTTAATTTCAAATAAGTCTCCAGCTATTATTGTAGTGTTCTTAAATTATTTATAGTTTCCTTTCTATTTTATGTACTTTCTCAAAAGTGGGGTTTTCCTGAAATAATAGAATCTTGGAACAAGGGAAAAATGGGGGAATTAAAAAATTATTCTAAAGCAGGGTTAGCAGAACAAGACCTGGATTTATAGACTGACTTCGCTGTTTACTGCAGTGTAGCCTTGGCTGGTCAGACCAGAAAGAAAGAGGCAAAGGAAAGGAATTGTTATTTATCTGATGGTCATCATGGTGACCCATCCAATCCCCCGAGTAACCTAGTGAGGTAGGCGTTTTATCCTCGTATGATCTGTGGGGAATCTGAGGCTCAGAGAATCATCTACAATGTGTTAGAGGAGGAACGAAGTATCTCACAGGTCTTACACCGCCTGAAACCCCTGAGGTCTCATTTGCTTTCATTCTGGAATGGGGATAAGAATATCTAAAAAAGGGTGTCTGTACGAATTAAATACCGTAAGGTATATCAAAATGCCTGATATACTGGAACACCCTACTGGAATATAGTAGTTGCTTAAAATATATTTTTTAGAGGCTGAGTTTGTTAGACCTATGGCCAACCCTTTTTGTATTTATCCTTGTGTTTCTGTACAAAACTTTTTCTGACAGTGTTTTAAACCAGCATTCATACAGAATGTACCTAATCTCAAAATCGATTTAGAGGTAAAGATAGTGATTTAAAGAAAAAAGAGAGAGAATTGGTGTGTGTGTGTGTTTCTTTAGGAATATTAGTAAATTGAGAGAGTTTGAATAAGCATTCATCTTTTCCTTTGTCCTATTTTATTGTGAAGTTTATTTAAAATAAAGTGACTGTCTCTGGACTTTAGTTTCTGCAGGTTCAGGGGGTTGCCTAACTACCTTCAGATTCAATAATTCAGAAGGACTCATAGAACTGTTACGGTTTATTATAAGGAAAAGATACAGATTAAAATAAGCCAAAGAAAGAACCATAGGGCTGATCCTGGGGAAGTACCAAACGCAGAGCTTCTGTTTTCCTCTCCTTGTGGAGTCATGATGTGTCACCTTCCTGGCATCCATGTGGGACAATATGCAGAGTGTTGCACACCAACCAAGAAAGCTCACGGGAGTCTTTGATGTCCAGAATTTCTGTTGTGGCTCTGTCATGTACTTCCCACATGACTGACCTTTAGTCTTGAGCCCCTCCCATCTTTTTTTTTTTTTTTTAGTGGAAGTCACTTATTTTGTGTTAGCTAAAACAATCAGAAGAATAGCTGGTTTCTTTAATTATTTTTGATTTATTAGATTTAATCAGTTTTTAGATAGAGGCAGTTATAAGGTCTAGTATAACAACTATCACACCTATAGTAGAAGCCAAATAATTCATCAGTACTCACTGGGTTAGGTGGTTGGTACATGTTGTCTGAATTTGTTGTCTAGGGAGACCTCGAGATAAGCTGTAGAAGGTACAATTTTTATTTTTGCTGTCAGACTGTGCTCATTCCAGTGTCTACGGCTCTGATGTACATACTATCCAAATTGTTTTTAGACACATTTATATTTCATGTTGGTATTACTTCTTGGGAGAGATAATATATTACCCACAGTACATATTTTTATTTTTCTTGAACTGAACTTTTTCACATTCCAAAGGGTGTTTGGTAGCCTAATACATAATTTAGTTCATGTTTTCTTACAAATGTTGATCATAGTTTTAATTTTAATCATGTTCTCTCTACCTTTACACACTGAGGATACCAATTTTTTTTTTTTAAGTTTTAGATTCAGAGTCAGGCTTCTAAAATGGAGGTAATAACTTTCCCCATCATTATGCATTTTCTCAACCTTCTATATTTTATTTTCAAGAACATCTTCTTGCTTAATAAACAGCATTGGAGAAAAGATTACGGTTTGTATGGTTACCCTAGAAGTAGTAGCAATAACTTGCCACCAGTATTTTATGTATTTTGCTTTCATTTTTAGGTCCATGGTTCCAAATCAGACAAAATGAACATATATGACGGCTTTCGACAGATGGTGAAGGAAGGAGGTTTCCGCTCCCTTTGGAGAGGAAATGGCACAAATGTCATGAAGATTGCTCCTGAGACAGCTGTAAAGTTCTGGGCATACGAACAGGTAATTGCTATCACTATATTGTTAGTGAAGGTGGAATTCTATGTAGTAGCTACACAAACTGTTTTTCTAAGTTGTTTGGTTAATATTTGTCACCCGTTAGTTTTATTTGTACCAGTGAAAATAAACTCATCTTGTGAAAAGGAAAACTAAGGGGTTAGGGTTAGAGAAAGAGAAAGAGAGAAAGAAAACTCTTCAGTGTCTCTTCCGATAAGGACTCTAATCCTGTCACGAGGGCAAGGCCCTCATGACCTCATCTAACCCTCATTCCCTCCCAAAGGCCCCATCTCCAAATGCCATCACCTCATGAGTTGCAGCTTCAACATCTGAATGTGTGTGTGGGGGGTGGGGAGGACACAATTCTGTCTATAGCAGGTATTAAAGTGCATTTAAAAATTTATTTATACAGTACAAGAAGTTGCTTACTGAGGAAGGACAAAAAATAGGAACCTCTGAGAGATTTATTTCTGGTTCCATGGCTGGAGCAACTGCACAGACTTTTATTTATCCTATGGAGGTAAGTACCATTGCGGAGTCTGACTGTGTTGATGGTGTTTGTATTCATTATCTATTGCTGTGTAGTAAGTTACCCCAAAACTGACAGCTTAAAACAATAAGCATTGATTATTTCACAGTTTCTGTGGATCAAGGATCTGCGTAGCTGTAGTTGGGTGCCGCTGGTTCAAGGTTTCTCACAGCCTATAGTCAAGGCTACGGTCACAGCAAGGTTCACCTGGGGGTGGACGTGCTTCTGTGCTCACCTGTTTCCCTGGCCCTTGGCTAGAGACGTCAGTTCCTTATTACATGGCCTCTCCATAGACTGCATGGTAGCTGGTTTTCCCCAAGTCAGTGATCAGAGATAGAGAGAGGGAGAGAGTATAAGCACCCAAGATGGAAGCTACAGTCTTTTGTCACCTCTGCTGTGTTCTGTTGGTCACACAGACCACCCACGGTAGAGTGTGGGAGGGGACTAAACAGAGTGTGAATGTCAAGAGTCAGGGCTAGCTGGCGGCCATGTTGGAGGCTGGCCCCAGTGATGCTAAGCATGATGACACCCATATTCCTCTCCAAAGAGTTCTGGTACCACAAGTTTTAGAGCAGAACCTCAGAATTTGACTTGGTGATGGTTGAGCTTCCTTGATATTCTTCCATTAGAGCATGGTTGGCAAATCATGGACCTGTGGACTATTTTATATAGCCCTCAAGCTAAGAATAGTTTATACACTTTTAAAAGATGGTTAAAAGGAGAAAAACCCCACCAAACCCAAACCAATATACTACAGAGATGTGAGATTTTAGATTTGCAAAGACTAAATATATACTATCTGGCCTTTACCAAAAAAAGCTGTCCAACTCCCACCTTAGAGCAGAAATGATATTGTAGATGTGGATATCTTTATTGATCTGAAAAAGGGGTTTTCAATAACTTATAAGACCTAGGCAAGGTATGCTGTAGCTTTTCACATTTGTATACATATTGTTATAGCTTTCCTTGCAAGCGTCTTAATATGATTGTTCATATTACTCCATACATCCCTCAAAAAAGTGTCCTAACTCAATACTGAGTCCTCCTCTTACATTGTTCATCTCAGGTAATAATAGCATTACCTTTCCACCTCCCTGTTGCCCTCATCCTGTGCTCCAAGTTAGATGCACCGAAATTGTCTTTTACACTACCATTTCCCTCACCCTCCTTATCTAACTGGTCACCAGTCAGTTTTGTTAAGACATCAATAGATTATCTTTTCTCTGTTTCCTCTGCTACCACTCTCTCTCAGATCCTCTTTGCAATAAGTGGTTCCTCTTGGCTCTCTCCTTAACCCCTCAGTAGTGATGATATGTGGGGGAGGACACACCAACTAACGGGACGGTCACGTGAGTGACAGTATGTGCTAGGTAGTTGCTTTCTGCAAGATCGCTTCTTTTAAATGTGGTGATAGAGTTAATATGAGCACTAATGTTTTGCTATATTCTTTCATACCCAGGTTATGAAAACCAGGCTGGCCGTGGGCAAAACCGGACAGTACTCTGGACTATTCGACTGTGCCAGGAAGATTGTGAAACACGAAGGCATGGGAGCTTTTTACAAAGGCTATATTCCTAATTTATTAGGCATCATACCTTATGCAGGTATAGATCTTGCTGTGTATGAGGTGAGTGTGTAGCAGTTTTTTGAATTTGAAAGTGTAGTTAAAGAGTTCTTATTGTTCGAATGTGACTTTATATAAAGAAGTACAAATACACCAGGGAACAGTTTGTGACCAGAGGGGTGTGTTATTTGATCTTTCAAGTACCTCACCTATAAGACCCCATACACCTGTGGTCAGTCTTGTATTAGATTTTCTTGCGAATTATTAATTAATTTATTAATTTATAATTATTAATTAATAATAATTATTAATTAATTTATCAATAAATAACAATTATTAATGAAGTATTATTTTATTAATGAAGAAAGTAGACTCACATTCAGATATAGTTGTTCAGCTTAGAAGATGGTACTGGGGATTTTTTTGAGGGGAGAGAAAGTAAGCAAAGATGGCACATTTTCTCTGATTTGCTCAGATATGACATTGATAAAGTATGTGGGTAGCTCAGAGTCCCCCTGGTAGTGATGAGACGACTCAGACTGCAGATCTTGACTCGGCCTCTCCATTTAAGCCATTTGATAATTTATGAATCTGGCAAACATTTCTTGGACACACACTGTATACAAGCCACAGGGTTAGACACTGGATGTAAGAGGTTGAAAGAAGGACGTGGTGTCTGCCTTTGAAACCCTGAAGATCTGGTGTGGGAGAGAGACAAGCAGACAGCGAACGCACAGTGCGGTCAGGTGTGCTGTGACATGTCCCTCGTCAGCCTGTAGCTGGGGGTGGGGGAGGGGTGGAGTGTGTAACGAAAGCTTTCGTGGAGGACTTTACTTTTTAAAAAACAGCTTTATTAAGCTATAATTCACATGCCATATATTTTACTCGTTTGAAGTGAACAATTCAATAGCTTTCGGTATATCACATCGTTATTTTTTTAAATTGTGGTAAAATATATATAACAGAATTTGCCATTTTTTTAACTGTTTTTAAGGGCACAGTGTGGGGGCATTAATTACACACGTTGTATGCAATGTGTGTGACGTCATGCATTCGTCACCACTATGTATTCCCAAAACTTTTTTGTCACCCCGGACATAAAGTCCGTAACTACTAAGAAATAATTCTCCACTCTCTCCTCCCCTCAGCCCCAGTAACCTCTAATCTACTTTTTGTCTCTAAGAATTTGCCTATTCTAGTTATTCGTATAAATGGTGTTATATAGTATTTGTCCTTTTTTTTTTTTTTTTTTTTTTTTTTACCCCTGGCTTATTTCACCTGGCATAATGTTTTTAGGGCTAATCCATGTTGTAGTATATATTGGAACGTTATACCACATTTTGTTTTTTCATCTGTTGATGGACACTTGAGTTGTTTTTCCCTTTTGGCTATTACGAATACTGCTGTAATGAAAACTGGATACAAGCATCTGTTCCAGTCTCTGCATTCAGTTCCTTTGGTTCTTTACCTAGGGGTAGAATCATTGGATTACACAGTAATTCTGTATTACGCTTTTTGAGAAACAAACTTTTTCCATAGCAGCAGCACCCTTTTCCACTCCTACTAATAGTACACAAGAATTCTAATTTCTCTACATCCTTACTAACACTCGTTAGTTTCTGAGTTTTTTTTTTCCTTGGTGGGGGAAGGGGAGGTATTATTGTTGTTTCTGTTTATTTATTTATTTATTTTTGAATAGTGGCTCTACCAGGAGGTGTATGTCATTGTTCTTTTGATTCGCATTTCTCTGATGATAACTGATGTTCACCATCTTTTCTATGCTTGTTGACTACTTACACATCCTCTTTGGAGAAATGTCTAGTCAAGTCCTTTGTCCGTTTTTAATTTTTTTATTGTTGTTGACTTGTAGCAATCCTTTAAATATTATAAATATTATCCTTGATTAGATATATGGCTTGCAAATATATTCTCCCATTCCACAGATTGTGGATTGTTTGGGGTGTTGTATGACTTTTCTTGGGCTACAATAATGAAGTATAAAACTTCCCACATATAAGCATACATTTTTATACTTAAAATATTTTACATTTAAAAAGGTTAGCATACATATTTTATACAACTTCTCTCAATTATTGCCTCCTAAAGGAAATGCAGGAACCTAGAATAATAAGGAAAACAGCATGGCCTGGGGAATCAGTATACGTGATTTTGCACCCTTGTTAAAAAAAAAAACTGCTGAGACTAATTTTCCTCATTTCTAAAATCAGAAGAATGGCTCCACTTCAGAGCTTTGTAAAAGGACCCGATGAAATAACATATGTAAAGTACAAAATTAGATACAATTAGTTGTATTATATTATTTATATTAACACATAGAAAATGTTCTCTATGTCCTACATCCGGTGTGCTATTGATCTTCCTGTTTATTTGGAAGAATATGAACAACCAGTGCACACCTCGCGTGTTCTGAGTCCCCAGACGCTTCCCCTTCTCTCTACCGAGCTGCTGCCCTCTGCAGTGGCTGCCAGGTCTGGGAGTGTGCCGCCCGATCTTGCAGAAAGGTGGCCTGTCTCCCGTAAAAACGAGAGCAGCTGTGAAAATGTTTATGGTGAGTGAAAGCTGTCCGAAAGTTAGTCATTCACTGTTTTTCTTCTTTTCTGTGTCTCTGGCAGCTCTTGAAGTCTCACTGGCTGGATAATTTTGCCACAGACTCAGTAAACCCTGGAGTCCTGGTGCTGCTGGGATGTGGCGCCTTATCCAGCACCTGCGGGCAGCTGGCCAGCTACCCCTTGGCTTTGGTGAGAACTCGCATGCAGGCTCAAGGTCAGTGTTTGATGAAAGGATGCCACTGATAACAAGTCCTGCAGGGTAACGTGGTTTTGAAACTTCAAGTTCTACTGTGAGACAGCAGGGTGTGGTCTTGAGATGGCATCTCTCAACCTTTTTTTTCGTTATTGCTTCTCTAAAGACACTTTTTACAAGTTATTTCCCTAATCACTCCCTCTTCATGAAATTTTCATACCACAGACAACTGCATATGTCTCTGTATCTGCGCTTTATGCATAAACAGAGTAAGATTTTTTTTTGGCCCATGCCGAGAACACATGTTTTAAGAGTATAGAAGTCTTCGTGTCTAGACGAACTTGGGTTCAGATTCTTGTGCCGAACCTCTTTGGGTTTTCATTTTCTCATCTGTAAATAGGAATGAAAACTGTACAGTGTTGTAAGAATTAGTAACAGTCTATCGAAAGCACCTGGCATTTGTCAGATTCTGGATGAATGGTGGCTGGACTTGTTGATTATAACTGGATCCTGCAGCTTTTAAATGCGATCCCTCCCACCAGGACACTGTCTCCTCCCGTGACTTTGGTGACACAGTGCCCTCCTGGCTCTTCTGCCATCTCATGGGTTATTCTCTTATGATTTGCTGGCTTTTACTGCTATATGAAAGCGTGCATTCAACGCCTTTCTCTTTTGCTCTTTCCCTGGCCAATCTCCCCTTTGTCATTTTTTTTGGATAGTACACTCTGCATCTCTACAGCTCCATCCCCAACCTCTCTTCCAAGTACCAATCACTCCTCCTGCAGCCACACAGTCAGTCGTTAACACATACATCCTCAGCCACTGTTGGGTGCTGGATGCCCTGCCAGATTCTAGGGTTAGAGCAGTCCCCAGGTCAGTGTGGTCCTTGCTAAGTGAAGCTCAGAGGACACACTTTCAGCAAATAACCTCATTAACCGCCCCCTTCCCTTTGTTAGGGGGCTAGAGGGTAAGGGTCTCTAACCTAACTTGGGAGCCAGAGTGCTTCATTCAAACTGGGCCTGGAAGGACAAGTGGGACAACTGGGCGACGGTGGGTGGGATGGCCTGAGGGCAAGTGCACGTGAAGGCACCGAGGAACCAGGCACCTTTGAGGAGCCGAAAGAAGACCATGTGGCTGGAGGGAAAAATGCCAAGTAGAAAACTAACTGTTTCCTGTGTATTCTCTCATTTAACTATTATAACCATCTTTTGGGGGAGGAATCAAGTATTATCTCCATTTTGCAGATGAGTAACTAGGGTTAGAAGAGATTAAGTAACTTGCACAAGTTTATACCTTTAGTAAATAGTGGAGAGAGACTTCAGACCAGGCTGCTCGATTCACAGCATCACTAACCAAGTCTCCCCCTCCGATCTGCCAACTCCAGTTGGGTCCCTTGCATGGCTGGCAGGTTTGTTTCTAAAGGCAAGGTCTGATTATTTGACTCCTGCTCAGACATCTTTGTGACTCTTCAGTGTCTTCAGAACAAATTCCAAAGTTCTTGGCGGGAATTCCAAAGCCCATAATAATCTGGCGCCGCTTAATTTTTCGCTTCATTTCCATTTCCCCACCGCCACCTCGCCCAGCTCTGGCGGCTACATGCCACCCGTGAGAAGCCACACCCAGCAGTCACTGGCGTCCCCATGGCATCCCCTTCCTCCCTTGTCTATTGAGATCATTTTCAAGGCCCAGAGACCTTATGTTTTCCTAAGCTCCCCAAAGTGTTCCCCACATTCCTCTTAATTCCCAAGAGTAGACAGTTCTCTGACCGGTGCTTGGTTAATGAGGAGGATGGGTAGCGGGGGTGGCAGCAGTGGTGGCAGAAAGTGCGTGAGCTTTGTGGTCGGAAGCAGCATTAGCTCTCAGCTCTCCCATTTGCTAGCTGAGTGTATTAGGACCAGTTTCTCCATCGTTCCAGGCTTCCAATTCCTCACTTATAAATGGGTCTATAACACTTACGTTGGGGGATTGGCGTATAAAGTAATTAACCCTATATCTAGTACATAGTAATCACTTAGTAAATAACTTATCACCATTATTATGACCGGGGCACTCACCACGAGGTGCTCTACAAGGAGAATTATATAAAGAGGCACTTGCTTGGAATAAATTTTACCCTTTTATTGTATTCTAGAAGATCATCTGAACAACAGTTGTGTATAGTAATAATAACAAAACGTGCTTAACTATTACATTGACCTGGTTTCTTTTTGTCTGTCTGTCTCCCAGCCATGGTGGAGGGGATCCCGCAGCTGAATATGGTTGGCCTCTTCCGGCGAATAATTTCCAAGGAAGGAGTACCAGGACTTTACCGGGGTATCACCCCAAACTTCATGAAGGTGCTTCCTGCTGTAGGCATCAGTTACGTGGTTTATGAAAACATGAAACAAACTCTAGGAGTAACCCAGAAATGACATGTTGAATTTTTTGCTTGAGCATGACTATTGAAAGTTTTGATAATCCCTAGAGTGACTTTTTCTCCTAAAATTGCAAGTCTATGGCAAAAGGGGTCACTTTTTTTTCCCCCACAAAAGGGAAGAGCATATCAATGATCACTTTAAACACTTGGGCTCAATTTTATATATACAGAAATGTTAAAAATCATAGTTTTGATAAGCTCATACAATTTTGAAAAGGCCACGGAGCTGTATTTTATCTTTTGTTGTTAGTTCTTTCTACAAATCTCTGCCTTGAATCCTAAATCTGAAACATTTACTTGCTTGAACTAAACTTGTTTTGTGTCATAGAATTATAAATCAGTCATCTTTATTTTGGATGGTTCAAGTTTATGGCGGTTTCTTTATACTTAATAGTCTTTTTCTTAAAAACAAGATGATCAGAAAACCTTGAAACTTAAATTTTTAAATCTAATGTCTTTATAGACTACTTAAAATTTTCTTGTGGAGCTATTAATAGAAAATCATTGCATAAAAACATACCTTACTGCAGCCAAATAAATATAGAGTTTATATCCTTATCTTTCTTTAAGCTGAATAAGAATGAATTTAAGTGACAGAATTTCAAGGCTTGTGAAACCCTAGTCCATTCATACCGCTATTTGTATAAGGCGGAGCGATGAAATAATATTTATTTCAGTTTGTCTTTTTACATTTTCCTTGGTTCCTGAGAGGATACTCTGATTGTCAGGATATTACTTTTACATTATCAACACAAAGCAATTTATCTGAAAGGTTCTGTTTATTCTGTCATCGCTTCCAAAAGCACCAGGAAACAAAACCTTTTTACTTATGTCAGCTTTTACAGAGCATCTCTCTTTTCTTTGTCCTTTGTTTCCTACTTGAATCAGATTTTGTTGTAATCAGGAAGGCTTCTGGGGACCATTCTTGGTAATCTGAAATTTCTTAATTATATAGATTGGGTTGATCATGGGTGAATGACATTCTCATTTCCTCCTCACTATTGAATTTATTCAAACTTGAAATTCTCAGTTTGGGCAGAGCAAACCTAAGAGAATAGTACATCTTATTAGTACCACATATTAACCTTATATATTAAGTACCTACATTTAAATGAAAGGCCCCATTTGTAAACACATACATTCATATTCTCTTTTGCCCCAAGTTTTAGGAACATGTTATCATATAGAAAACTTAATTTATAATATCGATAACATGTTTTCAATTTAGTAAAACCATTTTTGTCTTTCCTTGATTTTCAGTAATTTCTGTTATAAATTGCCAACATTTTAATGAAAATCTAATGACATATAGGCATTTAGTTTATTTGAACCTACCTCTTTTTTTCTGAACAAAAATGTTGGACTTGTCTTTGTGAAATATATCCTAAAATATATTTTCCATTATATTAGTTATGTCTGAAAAAGTGTCAGTAATTTTGTAAAACAGGATAAGCCTGGGATTCTATCTGCAAGGTTGTTTATACTTTTGAATGACAATATTAAGGTACATGACCAGCTCTTTCTTTTTTTACTCATAAAAATTATGGAATGAACAACTGAAATTTCAAGCTACTGAAAAATCGTCATTGTTCAGTATAAGTTTAAATGGTTTGCTATTTAACATTTGTAAGGTATGAATGTGATTTATCTGTACGTCTTGTATCTTGAAAAAATGATCTTGTATTTTTTGAAAAGAGCTTGGAGTTGAAGGTAGATTATTTCTGGCATTACTGCATATTTACTTCCCATTTATATTAAAAACACACACGTGAGCATATATATTTGTTTTTTGAATGACTTGTTTCCTCATTTTTAGAAAATAGTGTAAATAAGGCCGGAAAAAATGGCAGCATCGCACAGTTCATATCAGAGGCAGTGGCTTGAATAATACTTTTCATATCTGACTCCATATAGTCTTGACAAATATTTTGGCCTTTCCCGAAGAGCCACAGAAGTTGTTGTCTCTGTTATACAGTTTGACATAAGATGATGTTTTTCGTGATGTCCACATTCCACATTGTAGTGATGTCCATAACCCACATTTATAGGGTTATATCTCTGGGGATTCATGGTGCCAAGGAGAATCCAAAATCGCAGGATTCCTTGCCACATTTTGATGGAATAAGTAAGTATAAAATTTCATTTAAAAAAATAAAATGAAACAAGACATAAGACTGCAAAGAAATTTCTGTATTCCAACTCGAGTGCCACCTGGATTCCTAGATAACATATCGGCCCCTCTCTGCTCTCAGGAACCCTTTGTTAGAAAAATGCTGCCAGATTGATTCTTTGCCTCTTGGTCTTGTGTTCACATCAAGGGGATAAGCTTCATGTGAGCAGAGATCGATCACTATTCCATTCTTTGAGATTTAAATCAGATCACGTGTATAAAAGTGTGGCGTGATTTCCTTATCCCCAAGCGGGAATCTTCCCAGCCCTTCTGTTCTCATGTAATTTCTTTTTTTCTTTTTCTTCTTTCCTTCCTTTCTTCCTTCCCCCGCCCCCCTCCCCGCTTCCCTCCCTTCTCTATCACCAAACGAGTAATGATATTTGTGGAGGTGGGTAACCAACAACTGTCCTCTCCCTCCTTTTTCATATTCCCTTGGGATGAGTGTGGCGTGGACTGCACTCATTCAGACCACTTGCTAGGACAGCCCGGCCTGCAGCATTCCATCTGCCCTCCCGGTCCTTGCAGGACAGAGCTGTGCTGAAGTCCAGGCTGCCTGGGCCTGGGCCTGGGCCTGCGGCTGCTGGCTGAGCACAATGCACTCGAAGATACCTGTTCTCAGCCCTCCGGTGGGTGTTAGGAGTTTTTTTTTTTGTTTTTGTTTTGTTTTTAGCAGGTGTGCAAGTGGGTCCCATAGCTCTGTACTTACATGTTCAGCCACAACCACTGCAGCATCGTTTGCTGCAAAAGCAGAAGCCTGGGCCATTGGGGCATTTATTTCATAAGCATTCGCACACACTTATTGTTCTTTCAATGAGTGTTTATTAAACACCTACTGTGTGCCAGATACTTTTAGGGGCTGAGGACACAGCATCGAATAAAAGACACAGCACCTTTCATGTGGAGAGTATCTAGTCGTGAGAGACAATAAACACTAAATAATATATGTACTGTGTCAGATGGTGGTACGTGTGGAAGGCAGTGCTGGGGCTGGGTTGCATTTCACACAGGCCTCACTGAGGAAAGACCTGGAGGAGGTCCGGGAACGGGTCCCACGGGGGTCTGGGAAGGGCAGTGTGGGTAGAGGGCATGCAGGTAAAGGCTGCAGGTGTGGGGAACGTCCAGGAAGCCCACGTGGCTGGAGCGGGGTGAGCCAGAGGGAGGGTAGTGAGCCTCGAGGCCAGAGAGGGCCGTGAGGGAGGCTCATGGGCTGAGCATTCCCCGGTTTCTCCGTCCCCAGTACTGCAGTGGCAGCAGTTTCTTGGGGACGTTTCCTAACCAAGATTCAGGAGTCTCTCCTCTGGGGCTGGGAATTTCATGACTGGAAACTTTGTCGGAAAATGCCTGCAGCTTCTGGGATCTATCGTGTCCATCACACGCAGAATAGTTTTTTGTGCTGCTGTCCCAACATATGGGCCCTGTCCCCAGGTGACACGTCTGTTGGCTACTCTATGCCTCTCACTCTGCAGGGAAATTCTGATTTTCTAAAAGAGAAATGAACTTAGAGACCTTAAAATCTTACTCGATATATTTTCCTAGAAACTTTAATCTTAAGCTAACAAGGCTATTGTCCTGACTTCCTTCTCTGACCACCTTGTGTCTGTTCAGGATTTGTTTATCTGTTTGCTTATTGTTTATATAGATTGTAAAGTATGGGAAATGATCCTTTTATTTACGTACATTTTGTCTGTTGATACCTCCCTGCTTTGAATTCACTTCCACAAAGTCCAGATCACAGTAGCAAGTGATTTGTCTCTTGTTACTCTTGACAGAGGTACCTGTCTTTGTCCAGGGCTTCTAGAACATTCTAAAGTACTCTTTCACACCTTAAACTTACAGCGGGCCCTTGGTATTCGCTAATCCGCCATGCTTTCCCAGAGTTTACACTCACCTTACACCCGTCATGACGGTGGGCTCCGGATGAATTAACGTAAATTCCAGCATTTATGATCTGTTGGCTGCATTTATGCATCAATTAGTCCTCAGAAGAGGTCCCCGCACGAATCTCAGTGCACCAACTGGGATGTGCAAAAACATGACATTTTCTCATTTTCCATAAATCAACTTAAATCCAGCTGGAAGCGCCTGTACCACTTAGCGATGGCTTACCAGTTCCCTGCCCACACTCCCTGGGATTCATGCAGCAGCTGTGCCCTGACGAGCTGGGAAGCCGTGGGGCACCTGTGCCTGGGCTCCAGCCTTCTTGTCTGGAAGGGGGGAAGAGTCGAATGTGAATCTCTCTTAACCTCTGTCTCCTTCCCAGCCTCTGGGCTTTTGGCCTTTTTCTTTTTGAGGTTAAAAGCACTCCTCCCTTCTCTCCCAGGATCCCTGGCATCCTCTCTCATGTGCTTTTTTTTTTCTTTTTGCCACTAGTTTTGACAAAAACTGTGTTTATGGGTGTATACGTATGTCAAAACTTACGTAATATAGGTTTCATCTTGGTGAAGTGTCTTTTAAGATCTTTTGATCATTTTTTGGGGTTGTTTGTTTGTTATAAAGTAGCGAGAGTTCTCTATACTCTCCCTAGAGAGTCCTTTATCAGGAACATACTTTCCATGTATTTTCTCCTGCTTTGGTGTGTGTCTTTTCTTCCTCTGTGTGTCTTTGAAGAGCAGTATTACAGTATTACATAAATTGGACATAGTCCAATTTATCTGTGTGTTTTTTATGAATCATGGCTGCGTATCTAAGAAACCTTTGCTTAAACTAAGGTCACAGAAAATTTATCCTATGTTTTCTTCTAGAAGTTTTGTAGTTTCAAGGCCTTACATTTAGGTCCCTTATTTTGAGTTAATTTTTGTCTGTGGTGCAAGGTGTGGGTTGAAGTTCACGCTTTTGCATATGGATATTCAGTTGTTCTTATACCATTTGTTAAAAGGACTATTCTTTCTCTACCGAAATTACTTTTGCACCTTTGTTGTAAATCTGTTGCTGGTCTTTCTGTTCTGTCCTGTTGATCCATTTGTGTATTTCAGGATAATGACACACTCTCTTCACTACTGTGGCTTCATAAGTCTTGAAATTAAATACTATAAATCATCTAACTTTGTTCTTTTTAAAAGTTGTTTTAGCTATTCTAGATTCTTTGCATTTCCATATGAATTTTGGAATCAGCTTGTCAGTGTCTACAGTAAAGCCTGTTGGAAATTTGATTGGGATTACATGGAATTATAGACTAATTGGGGAGAAATGACATCTTTTGACTCATGAAGAAGGTACTTATTTATTACCTGTTTATTAATAAAAAAAATCTCTCAGTAGTGTGTTGTAGTTTCATAGCGATATATATGTATGAATATGACAAAAATGTATAATATCAAATGGAAATTACAAGTTGCAGAAAAATATTAATGCTTGTCATCTTTCATACAAAGTAGAAAAAAATCCCCACTACAATTAGTTACCCATACAGTATTTAAAAATATGGATTAAAATACAGTTTTAAGGAAAGCAACATTTGGATTAGTGGTTACTGTTGGGTGGGAGAGGTTATGATTTAGGGAGCATTCTGGATACTGTGATATCTTAGGCTGGGTAATAGAGATATAATCATTATATTATGTGTATATATATATATGCATATGGACTATTTCACTGAAATATTTAAGAGTCAAAATCATAAGACTGGAAATAGCTGTATTATTTCTAATCTAGTCAAAGAAAACAGAAAACATGAAAACTTAACCAGCCTAAAAGAATTTAGCAAAGGGGATGTAAATGATGAAACTGCATTACGTAGAGATATTGCACATATGTGTGTTTATAAAGCTTGTAGGCATGTAGGTAAGACCCTGTATGAGACGCTCAGTGCAGTGCTATTCTCTGGCAGGAGTAGTCATGGGTGGGGTGTGCACGAGGACATCCACTTTTCAGTGTAGACCTACATATTTTAAAAATGTCTACGACTAGTATGTTTTATAATCTTGAAAACTATAAAAAGCAAAATGAGATTGTCCTCTCTATGACACTATCCCCTGAATTGTGCTGGGCCTCGGCTTTTCTGCCCTCAGATCTATTCCTTGCCCTTACCCTTCCCTGCTCTGTATTCTGGGGGGCCAGCCTCTCCAGGCTGTGTTTCCCAGGTGCCCAGGTTGCTGCCCCCAGCTGGAGCTGGCCAACGGGAAGTACTAGTACTGGCAGCTGCTGCCCAAGCACAAAAAATAAAAAGAAAAAAGACACATACGTCTAGACCCACCATTGCAAAAAGTCCAGAACGATTAAGAAAAAAGATTTTAAAAGCTTCTGAAGTGGAGGGGGAAATACAAACCATTTGCAAAGGACTAGGAATCAAAATGCATCAGATTTTACAGCTGTATCCCTAGATAGTAGAAAAGTGATTTTTTTTTTCAATCCAGAATTAAAAGCAATCAAACTATTTACTAAGCTAAAGAAATGAGAAATAAATTTACAAAGTGAAAGGAAATTTACTTCCCACACATGATTTCTTAGGGTCTATTCAAGTGAAAGCAGGGAGTAAATACACCAGAAAAAACAGGGGGAACAGGATACAGGCAAAAGGGGATCCAATCTAGGATGGCAATGTCAGAAAGTCTCAGGATGACAACAGATGCAGAGAGTCGTCCAGATTGGAGCAGTACAGTGGGGTGCGCTGGAAAGAAGCTACAGAGAAAAGGGGGCTCAGCAGAACACCTGATCCCTCACTGGTAGGAGAGCTTAGGGGAAAGTATAAAATAAAGGCAAGAAATACCAGAACATTAGAAGACAAGCTTCAGAAAAAATTAAAAAGCTCGAATTCAAAAGAACTGTGATTATAGTGAACATTAGCTCTGCTGTGAAAAATGCTGTGCAGTCCCGTCAAGGTGGTTTTAGAATGAAACTGTAGGAGGAACACCCCGGACTTACGTATAGCTATAGAGTAGTGTAAGTGGGAAAGCAAACATAATCAGAAGTTGAGAGGGAGCAGAGAGGAAGAGAAGCTAAAGGGAAGTGGGGTATTTTGTCTAAGGTTTCCAAAGTACTAAAAATAATGGTCTTAGGAGGTTGGGAAGGGGAGGTGCGCTGTGTGCCAGCGATTTGCTCTTCTCGGTGAGACAGCTGTAATGGGTGTCCGGCCTTGAGCAATGGCTCCGCGTCCAGTTGCCAGCTTCTGCATGTCTCTGCTTCAGTTTCTCCTGATGCTGGAGTTCACTTGGCTGCCCGTGTGACAGGAGAAGCCCTGAACCCGTGATCCTGGGCTCCGTTTTCCATGTCTCCCGTTTCTGCACTGGGGTCTGGCTCCAGGTGCCCGGAGTGGCAGCTGCTTTGATGACGTGCCCTTTCCTGGTTGCCCGCCCTACCTCATCTTACTTCCCCATCTTGCCTATGAATCCTTGTCTCATGGTCGGCTTCTGAGAGATCCCAAACTAAGGCAGCCTGCCACCAACAGACCTAGATATAGCAACGGAAGCGTTTTGAGAGGTTATGGAGGAAAAGTACCCAAAGGCTAGCAGACCTATGTGTAGTTACCTCCAGGTAACTAAACTGGAGGAGGGAAGTGTGTGTGTGTGTGTGTGTGTGTGTGAGGGCTGATGCCCTCAAATAGATACCTACACATGTGCTACTTTGATAAAAATTAAAAGCAATAATTTAAAACATAAAGCTGACTGGAATGATGTGACGAACGAATGGGAGAGCACAAGCACATCTGCCTAGACTGGCCCGCGCTCCATCTTTCAATCTAAATTGAAAGACACACCGAACACACTGCTACTCATTGTAGAAATGAGATGGGATTCGTTAAATAAAATAGTACTTAATTAGCACTACTTCGCAAAGCAGTAATTGACACAGGGCACTACCGTGTGGTTTTCATTTATAGGAAGAGACACTTTGGGTCTTGGGTTTGAACGTTGCTTGCTGTCGAGTGTCCTCTCGACAGCACAGCACCTGGCAGACGGAAGCCACGGCCCAGGGAGCAGGTCCCGGTGCCCGGGAGGCCCTGGCACCCTTCTGCGCGTCCCCCCGCCCCCGAGTTTCCGTTACCCCCGGTCAACCTCTGTCTGAAAATATTAAATAATATTAAAAATATTAAATGGAATAGTCCAGAAACAAACCTTCTTCCTAAGTTTTGAACTGCGCCTGCGCAGCGTGGTGAAATCTCGCGCCTTCTCGCGGGAGGATAATCACCCCTGTCAGCGTGTTCCAGCGCATCTCCCCATCGCCGGTGGGCTGCGTGGTGGTCATCTGGGTATCAGACTGACTGTCCTGGGGCGGCCCCACTAGTGTTCAAGTCACCCTTATTTTACTTTATAACGGTCCCAAAGTGCAAGAGTTGGTGATGGCAGCAATTTGCAGGCGGCGTAGACAAGCTGTAAAGCGCTTCCTCTAAGTGAAAAGGCGAAAGTTCTCCACTCGTCCCACAGTGTCATCGTCATCATGAGAAGGGTAAGTGCACCACAATAAGATATTTTGAGAGAGAACGTATTTATGTAGCTTGTTTTACAGTATATTGTTATACTTTTTTATTATTAGTTATTGTTGTGAATCTCTTACTGCACCTAATCTAAATTAAACACTATTACAGGTAAGTATGTATAGGAAAAACATAGTATATATGTGGGGTTTGGTGCTATCCAAGGTTTCTAGCATTCACTGGGGGTCTTGGAGCCGATTTCCTGTGGATAAGGAGTAACTGGCCATGGCCTTCATCTACCACCAGGTGGCAGTCTTCTCCCAGCTCTGCTCACTGCAGGCACCTGGGAGAGAAGTACAGCGCCTCTTAGCTCTCTCTGCCTTCTCCCTTTGCCGCCGTTAGGAAAATCACTGAACTGCATTGAGCCAGATTTAGATTTCCTGCGCAAAGCATCATTACCTTGGTTGGAGGAGTGAAGGTGGGGTCAGCCTGTTACCATGAGTAGAGAAAGTGACAAAAAGAGTCCTTTATACGTGCTACTGAAGAGAAAGCCTTGTTCTTATTTTTTTTTAGACTTCTCGAAAATAGAAAAATTCCATATTTACAAGTCAAATTAGACATGATTGAGAAAATAAATATTACCTGTCAAATACAGAGTTATAGTTAAATGTTCAGATATGAATATTGTGACCATAGATGATATTTTGAGATATTTGTTTTTTATAGTGTAAGGAATGTTTTTTAATTTGCTTAAAATATTTTGAGAAGTGTAGTCATGATTCAAGCTTGAAGTACAAGGGTGGCAAGATGAGTGTAAAAAT
Organism: Macroglossus sobrinus; assembly: GCA_004027375.1. Lineage (NCBI taxonomy): Eukaryota > Metazoa > Chordata > Mammalia > Chiroptera > Pteropodidae > Macroglossus > Macroglossus sobrinus. The sequence continues at coordinate 39,230 of PVKZ01003579.1, forward strand.
GAAATAAGATAAACAAGAAAAATCACCTGAAAATTTAGTTTACTCCGTTCTCTTTTAGAGATTTTTTTTTACAAGAAGTTGTTTTCATTGATTTGTGTGGTGCTCTAGTTGACATTTTTTAAAAATATATAATTTAGTTTTCCAATTAAGCTTTGGTACACTCCTGAAATAATAAGTATCAGGGGAATACTTTTATAGGAAAATCAGGCAACTCAATTTGTAGTTTTGGATTAAGCTGCAGTACTCTTTAATTCCAGTAAATGAGTTAGTTTTTTTTAGTGCTAAATTTTAATTTCACTGTTATGCATAAGTACAAATATTCAATATATAATAAGTATGACATCCATAGGGAATTTCTTGAGAAATAAGACGAAACATTTCAATTGCACAGATCCTAACAAACTTACAAATTTCAATTAATTTCAATTAGAGAAACATAGAAATAGGATGGGGAAGAGAAATGTCAGGCTGTGATGTGCTGATGGGCCCCTCAGAGGGCTCACCAGCTGCTTGCCTGCTTTCCCGACTCCCTCCCATAACAGACACTGAGAAGGGGCGCCTGGTCCTCACCTGCTTCGCCCCTTTTCTCCTTCCTCTCACCACCGCTCTTTTTTTTTTTTTAGCAACTATTTTTTACTTCCAAGTTGTCTCTTTCCCATTATTTGTTAACTTATTTAAAAACTGCAAACTGGTCGCCTGTATAGATAGCCTGAATGCCTTTGGAGGAAAAAAAAATGCAAAAATAGAAAAGAAAAGGTGTTAAAACTGACCTTTTAAAATTGTTAAAACTCCCTCAACCCTGCTGAGACAAGCTTTTCAGCTCATTTCCCTCAGAATTTGCAGAAGAATGTCTGTGCTTGAAAAGAAAACACAGAAAGGATAGAGCTGAGGTCTGGTGGTGTTTCGGCCAGTTTTTAGTCTGTGGAAAGATTTCCTCACGAGATAATCAGAATTTCAAACTAATAATAACATTCTTATAGAAATGAAAAATAAAAGAATATAAAAGTAAAGATTGGAATTATAAGGCTCAAAGGGAATAGATCATATTTATATAGTTTCCTGCTATTAATGATTACAGTATATTTTAACTTGGGGGATACCATTTTAGTGTGTGACACTGATTCTGAAATCTACTTGACACAAACAGTGGTAAATACTAATACTTTTCACCAGGTCTCCCTCCCCAACTCTCTGTTTCAAACCCTAACACAATGACTTGCAAATGTGGCTACACATTAGAACCACCTGAGCAGGGGCCAGGAGCTGCTATTTAAAATCTCAGGTCATATCCCAGGCCAATTAAGTAAGAATCTCGGGGGTGGGACAGGGCACCAGGATATTGTAAAACTTTCCACCCCGCTCTGCCTGTCAGGTGAACCCAATGTGCAGCCAAGGCTGAGAACCATTGCAGACTGGTTTCCTTCTGTCCACGGCACAGAAACGTCATGACGAATGATTGGGATGAAAGGACTGTGAAGAAAGGGCAGTGCTCTCCAGCATTCTCCCATGTAGAGGAGACCAGGATGGAGAGCCGACAGGATTTGTTGACAGATTAGAGGTTTAAAAGAGATTGCTGAGTCAAGGGTGACTCTTAAATTTTTGATCCAAGAGAGAATAGCAGAGTTGCCTTTTATCGAGATGGGAAGACTGCATGAATCCGCAAAAAGGTGGGGCTGGGTGGAGAGGTAGAGAATGGGGTTTGGGACATATGGACTTTGAGATGCCTATGAGATAACAAGGCACAGTTTCAAGAAGGCAGATCTGGAATTTGGGGGAGAGGTTCAGGCTAAACGTACATACACATCTGGATGGTATTCAAAGCCAGGTCACCTGATTATCTTAGGAGTGAGTGTAGACAAGGAAGAGAAGACCAGGGGTGGAGCCTGAATCTGGTGCATCCCCACCACTCCCCTCCCAGTACGTGGTCAGAGGAGGGAGGAGGAAGCAGTAGGAGTGTAGGAGTGACGAGAAGAAGCCGCGGTGACATTGGAAAACCGGAAACCCGGGATGCGTTGGAAGCCACATCTGGTAAGGTGAGGACTGGCTGCGGAGAGCGGACCTTTGGCTTCACTCTGTGGAGGTCACTGGGGGAAGGGGAGGAAGAGGAAAAATAAGTGGGCAGAAGGGGAAATCCTGCCACGCCACACCTGGTTTTCCCCAGCAGGATTTAACATCCCCGATGTACGCCCAGGGACAGTGGGTGGCTTGATTCACCCTGAGTTTAACTGAGCAGATGCTGGGAAAGCACAGAGAGGAAAGAAAACAATACTGGAGAGGAAGGGTTTGATGTTAGGACCTTAGGATTAAAGTTAGAATAAGGGGGAAAGGAAGAGGCAGGTGCCCTGAGATGGGTGTGGGTTGATGGGCCAGCGGTCCTAAAGAATTTGAAGAACAAGGGTGGCAAATACATTGGAAGAAGAGAGTTGGGCCAGACCGATGGTGAGTCAGATCTGACAGAGAAGCGGTCTGGAGTAATGACAACTTCTAGTGGCCCAGCTGCTAAAGACTTTAAGAAGGAGAGGCAAAGACCAGGAAATTGGGGGAAAATGTTGACCATCAGTGAGGGGTTGGAGGGCAGGCCCCTGGTGGAGCAGGGGTCCGATGAGAGGATGCCTGTAAGGGATGGTGCAGGAGTGATGAGTGAGGAGCACACACATCCCACCACTCACAGGAGAGGTGGGATTTCGTAGGCCAGGGGAGGATGGGAGAGGCCAGGGAGAACAGACCTTCAAGAAACTAAGGTTTGAGGAAGTGGATGAGAGGGAGCGTATGAAGCTGACCTGTGGGCAGCATTGATGCCTGTCAGTCTCCCTCTCCTGTCAGGCTGCAGCGCCTTATAGCTTGTGCTCCCACGGGGGTGGGAGGCAGGGCCTGAGGCAGGGCACTGCTTGCCGGTATCACAGGAGGGATCAGGAAAGGCCATCTAGGAAGTTCCATCCATGTTACCGAGAAAGTATAGGGCCATAGTACAAACCTCAAATGTGAGATTGGGGAGAAGCCTAGAAGCTGTGTGGGAGAAAAAGTGGGCTGGACAAGCAGGAGGGGGCCTGGGAGTGTCCCCGAGGCAGAGCGATGACCTGCTGCTTTGTGGGGTGACTTCTTAATTCAGTCTCAACGATGGCTAGCGTGGGTGGGAGTGGTCCGTTTACAGGGGGCAGGCAAAGGATGAGCGGAAGGCACAGTTTTCAAAGAGGGGGATGTAATTACCACACAATGACAAAATTAGAAAAAAAAATGGAAGGAAATTAAACATTGTAAAATATAGAGGCTCTGCCTTTTGAATCAAGAACAGCCAATTAAGCTGTTTTGTTATATAATTTCTCATTCATTAGTTATCGAATTACCTCTGGCTGTATGTACTGTTTCCATGAAGCTAATTTTTATTCCATTATGAAAGAATAAATCAAATCCAGCGAAAGGAAATCTGTCCTCATTGCTATCTTCAGGAGGAGGGGCTCAGACCCAAAGTCTCTTTGTGGTTTAATATTCTTGGTTTCAGCTTAATAAAGAAGAGGAGCCTGAGGGATGAGAAAAGAGGTCAGATTTTGCCTTTTCCACTTGAGCTACATAAATAGAACGAAAAGAAGTAGTGAGATGCAGACAATTGAAAATAACATGAAGTCAACCCAGAACGTACTAAATGTAGATGGGAAGCACCAGCAAGGTATTCACGGTACCACTGAAAACAGTAATTAGTTCCACAAGTGTTTGTTGGTGCTCGCTGACTACACACCAGAGCCCTTCCTGGCCACTAGACATGGATAAAAATAAATAATAGGTAGTTTTTGTTCTCAGAGCTCACAGTCTATTTGAAAGGCTGACACACAAAACAATATCAACATAAAGCGCTAAGTGCTATAACCTGAGTTTGTTCACTGTACTGTGGCAACAGCAGATGGGACGTAGACAGGTGTCACAGAGGAGATGACATTTTTGTTTGGTCTTTGAAGGAAGAGGAGAATTTTGCCTCACAAAGAAGGATTTGCAGAGACTTGCTAAACCCTTCCGGAAGGTGGATGGGCTGGAGAGGAGCAAATTGGAGGTGGGTGCAGACTGAAGGCAGAGAGGTCATGTGTCTGTATCCTCAGGGTCAAGTACATCATTTGGCATGTGGTTGGTGCTCGATAAATATTTGTTGAATGAATAAATGACGGGAGGAAAAACAAGACTCCTGAGTAGGGTTGACGGACGCAGGATGCTAGTTGACAGGAGCCACATCTGAGGATGGTTGTGCCTCCCTTTGCCCCTTGCCGCACGGCCTGGTTGCCTGTCAAAGCAGAGTGTCGTTAGGGAGACTGAGAAGGAAGGAAGCACTGAAGAGATGGCATCACAGAAGTGGAGGGTGGTAGAGTTTCAGAAAGGAAGGAACGGCAACACCATCACGCATAGCAGGGACATCTAGCGAGGACAGGGCTCTGGCGTTGGCAGGTGTGAGATCTTGAATGACCGCAGTGAGCAGAGTTCCCTGGAGTGGCAGCAGCAGGCCCCAGATGGCAGTGGGCTGAGGAACGTGTGAGGAGGGCGGCGAAGGGAAGGAAGAGGAGACCAGGGGGCAGACATTCTTTCAGAAAGCTGGGCTATGAAGGGAAGAGGGGGAGGAGGTAGCCCGAGGGGGAGACAGGATCAAAGGCATGCCAAACTTTAAGAACTCGGCAGAGGAGGTTATAAAGTCAGTAGGTAGAGATAGAATAAGGGAGATGGGTTTGATTAGGGATAATTAAAATGTGGGTCTGTGTTTTAGATTTATATTTGACAATTGAATTTTAAACTAGGCGCCAGTAAGGGAAAGTACAGGGTAGAGCAGGGAATGCTGGGTGGGGTCAGAAACCTGGGTTCTACTTCTTGCTCTGGGACCAAACACCATCGTGAGCTTCACCTAGCCGTTGATCTGTCTGAGCCTTCATTTCACCTCTACGAGACGTGAAATTCCATGGAATGGTCTCTTTCAGTCATAAAACTCTATGATTCAAAATGGTATATGAATACATGTAAAAGTAAGAGTTTTCCCAAAATGAGGTTTGCCTCAAGTATAACTTATATACTTTGGTTTTGGCATTTTCACTTCGTACGGTCTTTAAGATGAAAAGAGATAGTATGTGAGAAAGAGCTCTGGAGACTTAGGAAGTAAAACAGCCAAACTTCTATTTATTAATAATCAGGCTAATATTCTTGACCTGGAGACCTCACATGTTTTCCCTTGTTTTGTTTATATTACCCCAGAGTTTGAAATCTTAGCAGGAGGGGAACCAAAATTAAATTAGCTCCTTGTCTAAAGATTTAGTTGCTTTGCTACAAACCTCTCAAGGATAATAAACTAATCATTTCCCTGTGGATGGTGAAATTATGGCTTGTATAATTATTTTCTCGTGACTTAATTGAAGATATTAAAGATTAAGCACACAGATATTAAGGATGCTAATACAGGATAACACATTTCTATCTTTTGTTTCTGCAGCACTTGTAGCCTGTAGGGTTGAAATGAAAATAGAAAGGCTTGAGAAAGACATGGCTGAGGTTAGATGTGGAGTTGGGCCATTTTAGACCAGCGGTCCGCAAACTTTTTGTCATCAAGGACCGGTGTTCCTATGAGAATGTAATGCCTGATGATCTGAGGTGGAGCTGAGGTGGTGATGCTGGTGCTGGGAGCAGCAGAAAATGCAGATGAAGCTTCACTCACTAGCCTGCTGCTCACCCCCTGCCGTGTGGCCTGGTTTCTAACAGGCCACGGGCTGGTACTGGTTCAGGATCTGGGAGTTGGGGACCCTGTTCTGGAGCATATTTAAGCACTTGACCACTGGCCCAAAGATAGAAGCCATTTTTTGGGTTTCTGTGGAAGGCAGAAGTCAGCAATTGCCTTTCCCCACCTCCAGCTTATTCCTGTTCCTGTCCACAAGCATCACCCTTCAGGATCTGACAATGTCACCCAACATTCACACCCTCAGACCCAGCAGCTCAGGAATTGGATGGCTTTATGAATGGACCCTCTGCACAGCTCTCTCCTCCAGCCTGGGTGGTGTCCCCACCTCTCAAACTCAGTACATTTCAAAGATAGCCAGCCTAACCTGCCCCCACGTGCAATGCATCATCTCTTGCTTTGGATATTGCCACCTAACAGCTTCTCTTCTGGGTCCCCATTGCTATGCTCACTGCTCTACCATCAGCTCTAGTCCCCTCCCATGTCTCCTGCTTCCCAGCCATGCTCCCTTCACATCTGCCCCCCGCGCTGCTGCCAGGTTCTCCATCGTGGCATCCAGGGCCTTTCCTGTGTCGGCCTCTGAGGCCTCTCGTCTGTCACCCCTTCTACTCTCATGTTTTTAACATCACCGCCCTTTGGAAGACTTCCTCTCCCAGAGCTCTCCAATGACCCTGGGAGGGACTGCCACTTTTGCTCCCCTACTCCTCTTGCTGCATAGGTTGGAGGTTCTTCACTGAATTTAGAGGTTTAGTTTCGTCTGTCTCCAGTTAGACTCTGAGGGCAGGGGACTAGGTCTTGTTCATCTTTGTATCTTAGTGTCCAGAACAATAGGTGCTCGGTATATGCATGTTAAGTGGAACTGAATTGTGTTTTATTTTTTCCTTCTTTACCAGCTATGCAACACTTTCATTTTTTATTTTCATAAATATATTTTTAGTAGATGAGAGAGCTTTTCTTTTGCTTCTCACACACATGTCCTAATAATAATAACAACAACAACAACAACAAGTGCTTCCATTTACTGAGTGCTTTCCAAATATCTGACACCCTTATAAGAATTTTATGTATTTTATCTTCTTTATTCTTCAAAATAGTCATGCTAGAGAAATATTATTGTCTTTGTTGTATGCATGAAGAAACAGCCTCAGAGATGAAGCAGCTTGGCCAGGGTACAGCAGACTTGGGAACACGTCCGCAGACCCGGGTCTCCTGAGAGCAAAGAGTATACACCTGCCTCTTACTAATAGTGGTTCTGGTCTGTTGAGTGTGCTTTGGCAGCGTGATCTCAGCCAGTGGCTTTAAAAAGACATTGAAAAAAATGCGTAGATGGGACCTGTGGAGGCTCGAGGGGAACACAACTAGGAATGATGGGGGATCAGAGCCCCAGCAGGCGGACTTCTACCCAGAAAGAAAAGAGGAGAAGGGGAAACCAGCATTTAGATTCCTTACCCATCCTCCTCCCACAGACTTTCCAGACTCAGTGGTTTCACCTGAGACCAGGCAACAAGCTGCATTGTTTGCAGGGCTGTGGCCAGCTCAGCGCTTTGCCTGCATGCGTTTGCTCTCCCTCCTTCCCACAGTGCACTTAGCACACAGGCTTCTCCGCAGGTCTGAAGTTGGAATCTCACTTTAATCAATTTTCCTAATAGCTTTTATGAATCTGTTTTTTGCTTTTCACCTTGAGGATAATTCTGGCTAAAATTACAACTGGAATTAGAAGGGCTAGGACTATGGCCAAATGTCTGAGGGACTTGTCTTGGGTACAGACTTTGGGAGGGAGTACCAAGAAAACTTAATCTTTATTAAGATTAATACCATGAGAATGCAATTAAAAAAATCAAGATTAATGCAAAAAATTTATATTGAGCAAAATATTGAAATTTTAAATAAAAACAGAATCTGTACTTGCTTAACTCCTCACTTTATTTTAATCCTGGCTCTTAATATGAAATCCCTATATTGCATAATGAGAAATCTATAGGAAGGAAAGGGCAGGCTCCAGGAATCTTATAATCTTCAGCTCAATTATGTCATCAAGGACCCAGATTCCTTTCATTTTCTGTTCTGCTGTTTTAGGGATCAGTTTCAGCCCAAGGCTAGTTCCGTATGGAATTGTAATTTGCTGTAGCATTCTAGGAATTACATTCGGAGCTGATCACTGCAGAGGCAAAGAAGGGCCACAACTTCTGAAATTCTATGAAGTTGTGTTTTGGACAAAAAAAAGATGACTTTGTGTAAATTAATTCAATGGGATGTTTTCTTCTTAAATATTTAGCTTGGCTTTCCTGAGGGAGATTGAGTTTTTGGGACAGAGATAATGATGGGAAAAATGGCACTTAAGTTGGAGATTTTTTGGGGACACTTCAGGGAAGGCAGGTCTGGGCGGGCTCTGGGAAGCCAGAGGGAATGAAGGACAAGCGCACTGGGGACTTTGGGTGGGAGACCAGGTGCCAGAGGAAGGGAGGGAAATGAGAGAGAGGGCCGAGAAAAGCAGGCTGCGTGATGGCAGCTGGATCTGCCCAGGTCTCTCCCCATCCCTCAGGGACCTTCGATGGGAATCCCATTTCCAGACAAGATTAAGCTGTTATCAGACCTTCAGGATGTGGCCATTCTCTCATCTGGCCCAGTGAGCCGCTCCCTTGCCATCACACAGGGGACACTTTATGAACTGGCTGGACAAGATCCTGGGAGATGCGTTAGAGCTGGGTAGCTGTGTGTGTGTGTCTGTCTGTCTGTCTTTTGGTCTCTGATGGCACTGCAGCAGCCCAGGCCGGGTCTGGGGGACCCTCTCTAGGTCACCTGTCACACTGAGTCAGGCTGGCCGTTTGTGTGAGCTCAGTATCATGACCTCAGTTTAGGGCTTACCGGACCCTCACTGACTGCTGACCTGATGGAAGTGGGTCCTTCTGGGATGAAACGATGCATCTGGCCTCGCTCATAGTCCGTCATCAGCTCTTTCCACCCCATGAATGGGCTGTGGCAGGAGGCAGTTTATTCGATTGACTTTGGGAGGAACTGAACATGTGTGGCTCAGCCACGCCCTCTTCCGTGTTTTACTTTTTCGGACTCACTCGAACATAGAATGGGCTCATTTTGCTCTGCTTTCTGCTAAACATCATGTGGCCTGACCCAGTCAGGGAGGCTTCTGGTTATTCAGCTGGGAGTGAGGGGTGAGTGCCGCTAAGTCCGTCTACTCTGGGGTGTTAGGGAGTCTATTGCAGTCACATGTCCAGGCCACATGCTTCAGTTTAGTTTTATCAGTGATAAAGCTTGCTGATCCTTAGCCCCATACTCTTTCTGGATGGTTCTGAACTTTTGGCCCCTAAAATCCTAACCCAACAACAGAGTTTATTCCCAAGGAAGGAGGACATAAAACAAATCTCCTAAAAACAAAACAAAACAAACAAAACCCCTTCCACTGGAAACTTTAAATTCGCTCATTTATTCAACACATATTAAGTACATACTAAGTAGACAGAATGGTGCTAGGCGTTGGACAAGTTTTGGTGACTCAGTCCAGCATAATGGAGGTAGTAATCTAGTGTGTGTGTGTGTGTGTGTGTGTGTGTGTGTGTGTATGTGCGTATGTGCGCGTATGTGCGCATGTGCATGTGCGTGTGTGCGCATAGCAGGGCAGGGGAGTCAGTAATCAGATAATCCCCCGATTACTTTATTACAACTGTTAAGGAGTTTTGCTATGAAGGAAAAGTGCTACTTCTTTTGTTAATGCTCAGCCAGATCAGCCAGCCTTAAACAGCCTCAGAGATGCCCTCCCACCTTCCATTTCCCGCAAGGCACAGGGGCCACGTCAAAGTGAACCCTGGCACTAGAACCCCTTCTTGTCCCCAGGGTCGATATACAAGTTATACTCGAAGTGTTTCTCGGTTGCAGAAGTATTTTTAATTACAGATGTTAAATCGCCAGATTAAGAGGGAAAAACTGCCAAAAAAAAAAAAAAAGGAATTGCATCAAGGAAATAATGACTTAATAACCTCATGCTGTTCTATTCTTTTTAAAATATGAATAGAAACTCTTTCCATCTCTGAGGATTCAGAGCAGGCATCATTGGGCTTCTCTCTGAAGTCAGGGGCAGGTCTCAGGCTGGGCTCCAAAGCCTGCGGATGGGGAGAGAAGGATCTAAGAGGCAGGGAGAGCCTCCGTCCAAAAGTATCTTTTCAACGTTCGCAGTCATCAGAAACTTTCCTTGGTTAACAGATAGCCTATTCTTAGGGTTAAATCTGTTAGTAACTTATTGGTATAAATTAAGGTATTCTGCATTGGGATAGTAGGAATTTGAGTAGAGGAAGGAATACTAATGCCTACTATTTACTGAGGACAAACTGACTGGTATCTGTGAATTACCTGATAAGGATCTTTTGAGGCTGGTAGTGTTATTCCAGTGGGTTTCAGGAAGGTAAGAGACTTGCCTCAGGTTGCACCTCTGTTAACTGGCAGAGCCGGGGTTAGAACGATGGATGTTCTGACTTCGGAGTCAAGGCTTTGGCCTCCTTGAGCCCTTCCGGGAAGGAAGTGGGCGAGGTCCCTGGAAGACCAGAAGGCAGTGTGAGAGGGAAATGGGATAATAGTGATAATATTGATACACGTAGCTAGCGTTTATTGGGTACCTACGCTGTACAACCCATCTTATTCTATGTCAAATCACTAACCCTCCTAACAAGTCTAGAAGGAGGGTGGGGTAATCCCCATTTCACAGCGTAGAAAAGGGAGGTTGAGAGAGCCTGCATGATATGCTCAAAGGTACACGTCTTCAGGATGCAGAGAGCTGCTTGGATTGCCGGGCAAAGTGATGCCACCTGAATTCCATCACCAGGACCATAAACTGCTGGTGCTGTTTAGAGAAGGACATGCTGTTAGGGACAGGAAGTAGCCTCAACTTCACGACTCTAGCATAACCTACCTTGGGAAGCAACTAAGGCACAAAAACTACAATTTTATTAATGTTTATTTTTCTGAATTTGGTGTATTTCTATATCTAATTATCTCAGAATCATATGTAGAGTTTAATCTGCATTTCTTCCCTGGGGAGTTTTGGGCCAGTTCAGGAACTCACTTTACACAGGTAGCCCAGAACCCTGGCAAGGAGTGCTGGGAGAAGCAGCAGCAGGAGGAGGAGTCTCTGATGGAGTCAGGTGGTCTCTGGCTGCCTGAGAGTGGGCTAGACGAATATGTGTCGACTTCGCCTCATTTTACTCAGACCCCCAGTTTCTCCGGAAACAGCATGGAAAGCTCTTAATTGCTTGGTGTTACTATATCCAGGTCATTGGAAGACACCTCATCCCAAAGCCACTCATGACATGAGCCGTTGGGAATTATGGGGTTGGGGGGGTGGTATCATAAATGTCTTTCTAAAAAATGTAATACCCTCCTGGGGAGAAATAATCTGTGCAATGGCAGCTTTTTGTGAGGACTGAGCCCAGGCCCTGAGTCTCAGGGTGAGCTCAGGAGTCTGCTGCCAGGCACAGGCACACAGACTGCCGATGTCTGAGCCCAGGCTTCTGTGATGCTCCTCAGTTCCTCCTTCATGGACGCCCCCTCCCGCTCCTCAGGAAACCCCCAGGCATGCTGTTCAAGTCCCAGGGAAGGGATCAGGTTCCCCAATTTCTCTTGGCAGGTGAATGCAAACTAAATGCCAAGAGTGATGCCGGGCCACACTCGCAGATTTGGTAGTTTAATTAACTGTGTTTTCTGGAAATAGAATTAGGCATGCTAATGAGACCTGAAGTGAAACGCAGGCCACGCTGTCTGATGAGAAAGGGCTTTGCTGACAACTTCATTAACTATATATGAGGAAGTGAGTCAAGCATTTCAGCAGGGAGGAAATTCAATAGACAGTGGGCAGGCAATAAAGGAACACCAGCAGGGCTTAGAGCTGTGTGCACACCAAGCACAGTCCTGAGGATGAGAATAATTGGCTTTGGCATGGATGCATGCCGTTCTAGAGAATTAATGAGGCTTTTTAAAATTTGCTCATTAAAAAAATATTTATGGAGCTATTTTTTCCATCCCAGGTACTGCGCTAGACGGTGGAAAATTGGATGAAGAACAAGATCTAATGCCGACCCTCCTGGTACTTACAAAGTCTAGTAGTTTAACATTATCGGGTGTTTTTTTTTAGAGAACTATAACCAATGGACAACTTGGGAAAATTACTAATATTCTTTTTTCCCCGGAATCTCTATTTTGAAAAAAATCTCTATTTTTAGTCAAAAGTGTAAAAAAAAAAATGCAAATGTACAGTTTAGTGAAACATTGTAAAAATTCCTGCTGATTTAGGTCCTGGTTTAAGGAACAGAATCCTGCTAAAACCTCAGAGGCCTCCTGTGAACTCCTTCCCTATTTATTCTCTTTTCAGCTCCACCCAAAGTTAACTGCCCTGAAACTTGTAGTAACTGTTCTCTTCCTATTTGTTTTTCTTCTGTATGTTTCTCTGAATAATATTTTGGAAATCTGAAAAGTATGTAAGTGAATCTCAAGATTATTTTGGTGAGAATTTTCATTATGATATTAAATCTTTCCCAGAATATGGCATATTTCTCCATTTGTTTAGGTCTTTCACAGTCTTGTAATGAAGTGTTCTTTCTGTAAAAGGTTTTATATCTTTTGTTAGTTTTTTCCCCTAGCTAAATGTGTTTTTTAAAGTACTTTAAATTGCATTTTTTAAAAAAAATATGATTTCTGACTGCTCATTGAGGTGTAGACCATTGCAAATGACATTGTCAAATGGACTTTGTAAATAGCAACTACTATATTGTTGGTAACTCTGCTCATTTTTAACTGTTTGTGAATTTATATGTAGATACTCATGCTATGCAAGTCCCTTTCATTTCCTTTTTTTGGTATATTTTTATTGTCTTACTACGCAGGCTAAAATTTCTACTACATTGTTGAATAGAAGCTGTGATAAGCAGATATTTGTGTCTTGTGCCAGACAGTGCTTGACAGTGAAACGCTGGAAGCTCTGCATTTAAGTATGGTTTGCTATTGGTTATTTTAAAATCTTCAGTGTTAGAAACTTTCTATTTTGTGGTTCTTAAGCCTTTTTTAAAAAAGGTCATGAATGGATATTGAATTTTATTGAATGCTTTTTTTATATCTATTGAAATAATCATTTAGATTAATCAATGTTTAATTTTAAGTCAAACTTTCATTCCTGAGAAGAAAAACCAGTGTGATCATCTATATTATCATTTTTTGCATTTTGGGATTCATGGTCTAATATTTTTCTCAGGATATGTTCCTGATTAGAGTTCGACTTGGGTGATTAATTTCCCTTTTTGTGCTGTGTGTGTCTGGGTTGGATATGGCATAGTGACAGCCTGAAAATAGGAGTTGGGGTGTGTTTCTTCTTTTTATGTTATCTGGAAGAGTTTATATAGATTAGAGTTATTTTTTACTCGAATATTTGATGAAATTTGCCTACGAGGCTCTCTGGATTTAGTTTTCTTTATGAGAAGGTTTTGAAATGTTGATTAAATTGAATAGTTATAGAAATAGTCACCTTTTTTATTTCTTCAGTTATTGTTCACCACCGCCCCATGAATTGATATATTTCATCTGTTTTTCAAATGTACAAAAGATTCATTAGATCCTCTTTTCAGTTTCTGTGTTTTAATAAAACAGCCCCACATCCCAGATAAACACAATTTATTTTCCCTGAGCTGTTTTTCCAAAGGAAGGATTTATTGGTTGCCACACTGCTAGTTCAACCTCTAGTCCCAGCCACCTTCATCCTTTTGAAGGTGTCAATCTCTGAATTCAGGTGTGCATGGCTTGACCAGATGTTTGCCCTGAAGCTGATTTCAACTGGCCCTTGCTGTACCCAAACTTCCTCAGCGTTTCCTGCCCTCACCCTCAGTTCCGAGGGATTCCGTTCCACAGAGCCTCCCTGGTGACTCTCGTGGCGGCAGGTGCTTACTCTCAGCAGGGTCTTGGACAGTGGCTGTCTTTGTCCCTTTCCAGCCCTCCTCATGTTATTGATGACGGCATTCCTTTGAGACAGTAAAGTATTTAATTCTCATTTTCCCTGGACAAAAATCAGGAGTATTTTAGGTTACGATGAGTCTCACAGATACATGTCTGAAAGGAAGCCACACGACTGGGTGGGGGTTGGACCTGGGTGGCTTTTGGGGTGGGGGAGGATTGGTTTCTTGACTAAGAAAGCTCTTGCCTTTTGATCCTGGGAGTGGATGACCTAATGTAGGTTGAGGAAAAAAATCCAATCATCATTGCCCAGTTATGTTTACCATTTAATTAATGTGTGAAACCTCCTCTCCTTAAAAAAAAAGTCAATTATAAAATGAAATATCAAAGATAGAATAATTCAGATTTCAGGCATGAGGCAGTCATCCATAGCCATTTGAATAGTGGCATGTTAAGTTGAAAGTGACCTCGGAAGCAGTTGAATCAATGGGAAAAATTCTCCTTTTACATCATCCTCAAGAGGGTTAATCTCTCATGAAACATGCCAGCAAAAGGGTGATCACCGCATCATTAGAATATGTGAACTCAATAGTTCCCAAAATGTGTTTCAATTTGGGAAGCGATAATTTAAAGAAAAAGGTTCCGAGGTCAACTCTATTAGGGAAATATTTTACAAAGTTGTCCAGTCTGGGAGAGTCATCGTATACATTTTCATAATAAGAGCTCTGCAAAAAACCAGGAGGACAGGGATTTTACATTTTGTTTAACCCAGAATTCTCCAGACATTTGGCCAAGGAACGTTTCCCCCTCTTCGCCGAAGCGATCTGAGCACAGTTGAGGGAAGTGCCACAATAATTATAAAGCTCTTGACACTGAGAGACATTTCTGTTTTTGTACCTTCTCTTGCACTTACACCAGTTAGTCTTAGTTGTGACCTGGAGTCAAAGGAAAACTTGTAGTCTCCTCTCCACATAAAAACCTAGCGAACAGTGGTCTACTCGAGATGGGGAGCGGGTGAGGGGCCTAAGGTGTGTGGAAAGAGAGGGCATCGAGAGGGATAGAAAAAAGGCATCAGACTGTCAATTTGTCTTTCTGTTGGGTTTGTGACGCTCCCCATACTGGCCCAATTCCTCCTTCACTTTGCCCTAGAAGGGGACCTTTCTAATGCTACCATCTTATTCCCGTTGAAATGTCAGTGCTTCCCATGACGGAATGGAACATTCCAGCTTCCTTGACAAGGCATACAAGGTGCTACAGAATCCAGTTCTTGCTTCTCACAATTTTTTTTGGTCAACATTTTCTTGTCCCATTTTATTTGCAGTAGTGAATTACTCATAATTTTTGGAATGACAATGCCATTTCACATCTTCCAGGTTTTGCACAGAGTGGCCCCTGTGCCTGGAAGAGTATTCTCTCCTTCTCCATCTCACCTTGTCCAGTGGCCTCACGTAGCCGCCATCCATGTCCCACATCAACATCGCTGTATCTGTGAGGCCTCACCTGAACTCTCCCCAATCTAGATCCTCCGTAGAGTCAACCACTACCTGTTACCACCCTTGAATGTTGTATATAGTGTTGTTTTTTTGGTCTTATCACTACGTGTTGTAAATATTTGTTTGCCTGTTTGTCTCTTATATGACCATGGGTTTCTGACGATGAGGACTTTATTAGTTTCTTAAGGCTGCAATAATAAATTACTAAAAACTTGGAAACAACAGAAATTTATTGTCTTGCAGTTCTGGAGGCTAGCAGTATGAAGTCAAGGTGTCAGCAGAGCCATGCTCCCTCCAAACTCTGTAGGGGATCCTGCTTTGCTTCTTCCCAGCTTCTGTGGTAGAATACAATGAGATATAGTCCCTGTTGTAGGTTGAATTCTATCCTTCAAAAAGATTTGTTGAATTCCTAAACCCCAGCACAGGAGTGGCTGTCAGCCTTCGGTGTTCTTTCCTTTGTGGGTGCATCACTTCGGTCTCTGCCTCTGTGGTTACATGGCATCGTCTCTCCCTCCTCTTCTTATAAGGACACCAGTCATATTGGAGTAGAACCCCCCTCTACTCCATCATGACCTCATCCTTACTGGTTACATCTGCGACTGCCCTAGTTCCTAGGTACTGGGGTTTAGGACTTCAACATACCATTTTAGGGGATACAGTTCAACCCATAACAGGGACTATATCTTAGGGAATATATCTCAGTTGTCCTTTACTACACAGTAGATGCTTAATAAATGTTTGTTTGAGACTCATGTTTAAAGTTAGACATTCTGGCTGTCTGAACTTTCCCACCCCCTATTATTTAAAATATTGCTGTAAATATCTTTGTGCATCCGTTTTTCTTTGCCTATGGAGAATATGCTTTAAAATATTTTGAATAAATGAGTGAAACACATTAGAATTCCTGGCACTTAGTAGGTATACAACAAAAATTAATTCTTAACTTCCTTTCACTGTCCCTTTTTACATTAGTGAGTGTATCATGCAGAGGTTGGGGAGGGAAGAAGGAGAGAGACTTCAGATACAGAAGTGGATTAAAATTAATTTCTACATAAACATAAAAGTATCTTGGTTCTCCCAGCTGCCTTGCTGGGTCACTGCTCAGCTATTTGATAAAAGGAGGGTGCGCCTTGTCCCTCACTGTCCCTGGAAAGAGCTTTGATTTCATTCCAATCTTGCATTCTCTTCCTATAGGAACACGCTCTCATTTTCTTAAGGTGAAATGTGTGTGGTAGGCATTGAATATAGTCAAATGCCGTTCATTTATCTGTTGATTTACTCTCTTGATTTTTCGTAACTTCCTGAGTTTGGTATTCAGATGGATGCAGAGGGACTGAAACTATCAGGAGCATGCAGTTCTCTTAGGCAAGGGAGCTGGGGCTCCTGCGGACCGATGTACTCCCAAGTGCAACACCCAGGCACTGGGTTGCGGTCTTTAGGCCTTGACCTTGCACTGCTCCTAAATGATTCCTTGGAGTCCCATTTGTGGACCCAACCTCTGGGCCTTGCTATTTGCTAAAGTGAGAAATAGTTTAAGTTGTTTCTCATGATGTCAGGGCCCTGGCTCCTAATATTCCCTAGGAGAGTCTTCCTGCCTGTCACCATCTGTGGAGGCTTCACATATGTCTCTGTGTGCTGATACCCTAAATCATCCATTCATTCTCAGTTGAGTTAGTCTGCTAAGAACCGCTCACTGTGAAAGACACAAGAACTTCCTTTGTACTATTTGGCCATGAAGTTTGGCATGGTCCTATGGAGAATGTAACACCTTTTGGGAAAAGAACATTTCTGACCTCAGATAGGACAAGAACAGAGGGTTTGTCTGTGCTTCAAAGCAGTGGAGGGGTTTGGAGTGGTGCTAGGCTAGGAGGTTGGAGACCAGAGTTATAGCTTTGTCCTTTTATTTAATAACAGACTCCAAGTTACATTTTAAAAACCCTTTCTGGATAAAACTTTATTGAACTGATAACATTCAAAAAGAAAGTCTTCGTTCACTTCTTTCACTTTAAGAACCACTGCTGCTTTGCTCAGGTGTACGTCTATTTTCCAACACATTTGAAACTAGGAAGCAACATTTAGAGAATGGGGGGCTCACTGAGATATTAGTGTATAATTAATCACCAAATCTGACATTTTTATGGAGAAAGTAATGTTAGTTATTTCTAAACTGTTTTGATAAAAGATTCTGAATAAAACTTGTTCTGAAATATCAATGACTAAGAATTCTCATGACTAGAATATATAAAGATGACAAATTTTAGTTTTAAATATCACATGTCTCTAAGTTTTAAAGACAATTCTTTCTTTCTCTGATTCTTACCTTTTACTCTGTCATTATGCTTGCATATTTTTAGATAGTTGTAGTAACAGTGCACAGACCATTTCATATTTTGCCTTTGTTTTGGCAATAGGAGATAAATAATAAGAATCATAATCAAAACAGAATTCTTTTGAATATAACTAACTGAAAACATTATTCATGAGATTACACAAGTTGGAGGAAAAAGAGAGAAAACAGTCTCTTATTTGTAGAACCTGTATTTACCAAGCCATGTCAGCACACTATTTTAAAATTTACCCCCTTGCTCTTTCTGAATTTCCATGGTTTGGAAGAAGCTTACATTTGTTTATGGAGCCCTTGGGATGTCTCACAGATGTTTGGGAACTCAGCAAGCTCGGCTGTCTCATCCCATCTTAGTCCGTTCAGCTGCTATAACAACATGCCATAGATTGGGTAGCTTAAAAACAACAGAAATTTATTTCTTGCTACTCTGGAGGCTGGGAAGTCCAAGATCAAGGTGCTGGCAGATTCGGTGTTTGGTGAGAGCCCATTTCTTTGTTCATAGATTGTTGTCTTTCGCCTGTGTCCTCACATGGTGGAGGTGGGGAGGGAGCTCTGTGGGGTCTCTCTTATAAGGATACTAATCCCATTCATAAGGGGTCTGCCCTCATGACCTAATCACCTCCCAAAGACCCCACCTCCTAAACCATTGCACTGGGGATTAGGTTTTCAACATGTTTTTGAGGGACACAAATGTTTAGTCTATAGCAGCAGTCCCCAAACTTTTTGGCACCAGGGACCGGTGCTCCTGTGAGAATTTAATGTCTGATGATCTGAGGCAGGGCTGAGGCGGTGATGCTAACGCTGGGGAGTGGCTGCAAATACAGATGAAGCTTCACTCATTGGCCTGGCTCTCACCTCCTGCTGTGCAGCCCAGTCCCTAACAGGTACTGGTCCATGGCCCAGGGATTGGGATCCCTGGTCTATAGCACCCTCTATGCCATTTTCTTCTTCTATGCTGGATCTACCTCCCCAGGGTGCCATCGGCTACCCAGGCTGCAGTTGACCAGCAAGCCCAAGGAAGATGATGCTGCTTTCCACTGCCAGCCATCATTCTCCCTGTGACCACGCTTTGTTGTGCTAAGGCCACTCACATGTCATCAGTGAGGCAACAACTCAATTTGTCTAAAGCAATTTTAAGACTCTAGTTTTCTTTGGGCTTCTGAAAACAGCTATTTCACCTTTTACCTGAGGTGTGTTCTGCCATTTCCCAGTAATATCTAGTTTGATACTGGTAATAAGTTCATACATTAGGGGATTGTAAACATTCATATCCAGAGAAGCACTCCATAAACACATTCCTGACTTTCAGATGTACTTACACAGCAGGAAGTTTAATTTAGAACGAGCGTGTTCAGTTTCAGTCTCGGATAGACCACATGGCAAAAACCTTGGGCTTCTTCTCCTTTGAATCACCTGGATAAAGCATAGCTTCTAACCCTTAGAGGTGGCGCAGGGTTGCGAAACAGATTTGGGGGAGGATGTGTCAGCAAATGCAAGGTCATGAACTCATGCAGTTTGCCAAGGCCTTGAATGCATGCTCACAAATCTTCCCACAGATCTTCCAGGAGGTCTGGGGCAATAGGGTCTCTCTAAGAGTTCCTGTCCTTGGGTTGTCCCTTTTATCTGCCTTTCCATAGTAGTGTCACTGTTCTGACTTGGTCACTTCAACTCAGATCACTGAACTTGAAGGTTTTTAAATCTTTATCATTGACGGACCTGGGCTGACAGCAATGGCACAGAGATTTTCATCACTGCTGAAATTCTATGTGTCCTGCATGTTTTTAAACTGAGGATCTACCGAGCAGGGTTGGTATTCGTCAAAGTCTAACTGTAAGCCTGTATCTCCCATATGGAGAGCAATTATGTTCATGATTCTTTAAGGTCTTGCCAAATAAAAGTAGGTCAGATAAACAAACTTTCATATAATTTGTTTTTAATCATTTTACCATTAATTTCTGGAGAATAGCAGTAGCTCCAAGATCCCTTGGGCCATCCTTTCAAATTGGACTCTTATGAAACAGAAGAATACTATCTTTTCTTTATCCTGTTTAGTCCTTTGCATTTGATCATATGCACATCTTAAAACAGTCACTAAAAACAACTGGCTTCCTAGCAGTGAGTGTGGAATATCCTGGACATGTGGCTTTGGTATACGGATCTATTTTGATGCATCTATTCAGAGAGCAGTAGTTCATATTACCTCTAAAGTTTGCCTTGATTTTCTGCAATAACCCAATAGAAGCATATGGACTCTAACACTTAGAAAAAATTGGGTGACCTTATATTCTGGTTGGTCAAAGATAGTCTCTCTCTTTTTTTTTTTCCAATTAGAGTTGGCATACAATATTATATTAGTTTCAGGTGTACAACTTAGTGATTAGACATTTATATAACTTAAGAAATGATCACCCCCAATAAATCTAGTACCCATCTGACGCTATACAATATTATTGACTATATTCCTCATGCTGCACATCCCCAAGACTATTTTGTAATTTCCAACTTGTACTTCTTAATCCTGTCCAATTTTCACCCACTCCTTAACACTCCTCCTATCTGGCAACCAACAAAATGTTCTCTGTATCTCTGAGTTTGTTTTTGTTTTTCTTTTTTTTTTTGTTGTTTATTTTATTCTTTAGAGTTCGCATTTATGTAAAATCATATGACATTTGTCTTTCTGTCTGACTTATTCCACTCAGCACCATACCCTCTAGATCCATCCATGTTGTTGCAGATGGCAAGATTTCATTCTTTTTTATGGCTGAGTAATATTACACTGTATATATGTACCACCTCTTCTTTATCCGTTTGTCCATTGATGGATACCCAGGTTGTCTTCATATCTTGGCTATTGTAAAAAATGCTGCAATGAATATATGGATGTACATGTCCCTTCAAAGTAGTGTTTTGGGTTTCTTTGAATAAATACCCAGAAGAGGAATTACTGGGTTCTTTTTGTTTCTTGATATAGGCTTTGTTTTAAAGTCTATTTTGTCTGATGTGCATATTGCTATCCCAGTTTTTTTTGTTTGTTTGTTTCCATTTTTATGAAATATCTTTTTTCATCCCTTTACATTCAATTTCTGTGTCTTTTGATATGAGGTTAGTCTCTTGTAGGCAGTATATGTAAGGGTCTTGTTTTCTTATTCATTCAGCCACTCTCTTTTGATGGGAGCATTTAATCCATTTACATTTAAAGTAATTATTGATAGTTATATAGTTATTTTATTATTCATAATTTATATATATATATTTTCTTCTTCTTAAAGAAGTCCCTTTACCATTTTACCATTTCTTGTAATACTGGCTTAGTGTTGATGAACTCCTTTGGCTTTTTCTGGTCTGAGAAGCTCTTTATCTGTCCTTTGATTCTAAATGATAGCTTTGCTCAGTAATCTTGGTTGTAAGTCCTTGCTTTTCATCACTTTGAATAGATCATGCCAAATCCTTCTTGCTTGCAAAGTTTCTGATGAGAAATTAGCTGATAGTCTTATGGGAGCTCTCTTCTGGTAACTAACTGCTTTCCTCTTGCTGCTTTTAAGATTCTCTCTTTGTCTTTAACCTTTGGAATTTTAATTATAATGTGTTTGGTATGGGCCTTTTTGGGTTCATTTTGTTTGGGACTCTCTGTACTTCCCGAGCTTGTATTTCTATTTCTTTCTCGAGGTTAGGGAAGTTTTCCATTATTATTTCTTCATATAGGTTTCCAATTTCTTGCTCTCTCTCTTCTCCTTCTGGTACCCCCTATGACACGAATGTTGGCATGCTTGATGTTATCCCAGAGGACCCTTAAATATCTTCTTTTTTTTTTGGATTCCTTGTTCTTGTTGGTTGTTCTGATTGGATGTTTTTTGCTACGTAATCTTCTAAATTGCTGATTCACTTATCTTCCTTATCTAATCTACTGTTGATTCCCTCTAATGCAGAGGTTCTTAATACCTGGGCTTCAGACCAGTACCAATCCATGGCCTGTTAGGAACAAGGCTTCACAGCAGGTGAGTGGCAAGTGAGTAAAGCTTCATCTGTATTTGCAGTTGTGCCCCAGCACTAGCATCACTGCCTCAGCTCCACTTCAGATCATCAAGTATTAGATTCTCATAGGAGCACTGAACCATAATACCAAAAAGTTTGAGGATCACTACTCTAGTGTATTCTTCATTTCTGACTGGTTCTTTTTTATGTTTTCTATCTCTTTGTTAAAGTTCTCACTGAGTTCATCTACTTTTACCCTAAGTTCATTGAGCATCTTATAACCAGTGCTTGGAACTCTGCATCTGATAGATTGTCCCTATTTTGTTTAATTCTTTTTTTGGAGCTTTGTTCTAGACAATCTTGGTATTATGCCTATTATTTGGGTATAAATATCCCCAAATAATGAAATGTTTCCTCTTTATGCTCAAGTTACCCTGATGTTGACAATAAAGTATATGATCATTCTTGAGATAATATCATTGATTAACATCTGGGTCTAACAGGAAGTTGTCTTAAGGCAGAGTGCTCTTTCTATGGAATTATTTTCAGAGTCAAAGTTCTTATATCTCTCTTTTATGTTGTTGGCCTTGAACACAAATTCTATTACACTTAAGAAAGAGATAACCTTGCTTGTATCTTCCTCCTCCATCTCTTCTTCTATCCTCTGGGTATTGAAGAATCTTTAAATCAAAAGTTTTTAAGATTTCAATGAGGTGTTTCAGTTGTGAAAGCTTTAAGAGAGAAAGATGTTTCTGTCTCTTAGCAGAATCTGCACTCAAGATAAGAATGAGAAGAATATTCAGAAGCTCTCCAGCCTCTTACCTATAGTATTGGGTAAGCATTTCATATGGGCTAGTGTTGTACTCTGTTGGTGAACCTCCTTACACACCCATCCCCAATCTGCGCAGACAATGGCTGCTGTGATGATCTTCTTACCCTACCTCTTTGTCAGGAGAGTCCAGCCTCACATACCCAAAGTAGAAGGAAGCATTTGAACTTGGACATGGGATTCTAGTCCATAGAAGCTTGCAATGGGAGGGGCTTAGGTGCTCATCAGGATGATTTCAAATTTATGATCATTTGTCACAAGTAAGCCCTCCAGAGTACCAAATCCCTTCTATTTTTCTATTAAGGCTAGATTTTGTTGCTTCTCTTAAACCTCTTGTAAGAAAGCACTTGAAAGCAGTTTGTAATATTCCTTTAATTTTATTTTCACTGAAGTTCACCAGAAACCTCTGAGAGTCCATACTTTTTCTATACACTAAAAGTACATAGAGTTGTTTCATATATCAAATAATTCTTGTTCCAGATAGAATAATTTGTCTGTGAGGCAAGTGTATACTGGACAGATGTATCATAATTCTGGGTAGTGCCCACCTGCCCCTCTGTCATCTTCACATTGATACCTCAAAATGATAATGACTCCCATTAGCCAAACTAAAAAAAGTCCATCTTTTCCCTTTTTTTCTCTAATATTTCTGGAATTACTACAGGAGCTAATTTGTTTGTAAAACTTGTCCTGATCCTTCTGCTACTTGCAGATAGTGTAGGAACTCAGAAGTTCCCTTGAGGCCACCATTGGCTGTGAGGCTAGCTCTCCAGAAAATTTACTGCCAGCTGAGAACAGCTTGCTCTGAAGTTGGCAGAATAGGAACCTGGAGATTCAGATTTCACTCTCACAGAGTTACTAGCTCCCTCTGTGATAGATGGATTAAACGAGAGTCAGGTGATGGTGGAGGGAATCCCCAAGCCCCAAGGTCATTTGTGCCCCCAGTGAGTATTGTTTCTGTAGTGAAGTGGCTCTTGCCCCTACCACTGGGACAAGCTGCGTGGTCACTGCCAAG
This sequence comes from Macroglossus sobrinus, assembly GCA_004027375.1. Taxonomy (NCBI): domain Eukaryota; kingdom Metazoa; phylum Chordata; class Mammalia; order Chiroptera; family Pteropodidae; genus Macroglossus; species Macroglossus sobrinus. Next base: position 62,519 of record PVKZ01003579.1, read on the forward strand.
CTTGCGGGGGCCCTGGCAGCCCTTTAGGGATCTGGCTAGCTGGATCCCCACTCCTGCCAGCTCCATTGCCCTGCTCCATTACCCATCACCACTGGGACAGGATGCTGCAGTGGTTCCTCCTGGGACAAGGGACTCCTTGTCTTCTCTCTGCTTTACCTTTCATGTCCCACAGAAGCACAACCTGGACCCAAGGGTTAAAGCTCTTCCAATACAAGTTTTCCTCCAGGGTAGCTGAGTTGGGGAGACTTTTGAGACACAGGCTACTATCCTGATCCTTAGCCCTTGTCCTAGCCCAAGTCCACTGCTCTTGATCCTGTCCACCTATATGGTACATACTTTTTAGGGTTCTCACTACTTTTTTCTGAATTTCATACTTAGACTCTCTCAGTCCCAATTCATTAGACAATTTACAAAAACTTTGAATTTCAAAAGAAAGGATTTGAGATCTTCTAAAAGTTCGTACTCTCTCTTCCATAATTTATGGGTACACAAAAATTGTGGTCAGACACTCGGTAATTCTCAAGCTTTAACACAAATGGATATAGTAGGAGAAACACAATAAAAATATGTCATCTTCCTGAGTCTGACCCAGCACTTGCCCAACCAAGGTATATGGCTGCATAGTATATTTTGCTGATTCTCTATTATTAGTCATTTATTTTTATTTTTTCATTGTTATGAACAGTGATGAGATAAATATCTCTTTACAAACAACTTTGTGTATATCACCAATTATTTCCTTAGGATGATTTCCTGGAAGAAAGGTCAGTCCAGTTTTCACCAACACCAGCAGTGTGTGGGGCTTTGCAAAGAGCTCTCATTAGTCATCTAAAATAATTCTAGAGATGTTCTCCTGTGGCTTTTCTTTTAAGTTGTCCTTAAGAGAATGAAATCAAGGCCTAGAATTATTCACACACACAACTACTTTGGAGTTTCTGAATAACGAACTAGATAGTACAGTTTATTAACTACTTTCTCTCAAAATAGCTTTCATTTGAATATATTTTTTAATGTTTGCTTTTTAGTAAAACATAATAATTAGCTGTGATACTAATAACTGCCAGGAAGTGTTTCTCCTAATTCTCTGAGTATTTGTATGTCAAAAAGAGAGACTTTATTTTCTTTCAAAAGAACAGCAATAGGGCGGGGTGAGGGCAGGGACAAAATGGCATCTAAAAGGCCATCCTGTTCCTGGGAGATGTCATAGAGATGCTAGGAAGTGTTTACTGGTGGGGGTAGGGTTAACTGTAGCCTTAAGAAGAATACTATCTTTTAATGATAAATGATGTTTGTCATTTGACTTTTAGTTGATTTCCTAGGGACCTTTTCTAACCTTCTTATGCATCCTGCAGTATTTTGGCCCTAGACTTGTGACATTTTGTCTTTTTCTCAGGGACAGGGAGAGTTAGGGACCATCTGTGCTTGTCCTCAACATCATGTTTAAGAGATAAAGAAGCAATTCCTTTTCTCCTCAGGCAAGCACTTGTCTTCTGTTTGGAAGCCTCTGTCTTGTTCTCTCCTTAGTAAGTGGCAAAAGCAATGTAGCGATTCCACAGCCATAGAAGGCTGTAGTTGGCTGCTCTCTCCAGAAACTTCAACTCATTAATAGAAATACAACATATGGACTGAATGAAATATAAATCCTTTTGTTCTGCAGACATTTCCTATGCATTATGCACCCGACACTGGGCCAAATGTTGAGACTCAGGACTAAAAAAATAGTCCCAATACTTAGGAACTCAGAAGGAAGACAGATACGGCAACAAACAACTGTCCTATGATGATATAATTATTTTAATGGATATTTATTTGTTCAAAGATCAGGAAGTATGTAGAGATGGAATGCCTGGGGCATATAGCCAATGAGCTGTTGGAGGAGATATAGGTGTTCGCCCAGCAGGCGAGTGGAGGAGGGAATTCCAGGCAAGGGAACAGCATGTGCGAAGTCATGAAACTAGAATAGTTCAAGGAGTGTTGGGTGAAGCATCAAATATTCTTATTTTGCTATTAAAATATGAGGGATGGATGGACAGGAAATGAGGTTAGAAGAGTAGGCAGGGACAAGTAATGAGGGGTCTTATTTGTCATATTGGGGGAATGTTACCTGTCTCCCCAAATTTGTTTTCTCCCTTCTTCAATTAGCAATAGATGTGTTAGCTGGACATATAGCTGCTCAGATTCAAGGCTACATTTCCCACGCTCCCTTGAAGCTAGGTGTGGCCAGGTGACTAAGTTCTGTAAACAGTGTCCTGTGGCAGCTCCAACTAGATAGGAGGAGTGAAATAGGTGTTGGTGAGTGAAAACTATACTTTTTTGAAGCTTGGTTGTAAGAGAAAAGAGAGGTTTGGGATAGGAGTAAAAACAGGTATGAAAACGATTTCAAGATTTTATTCTTTTTTGTGGCTAAGTAATTTCCATTTTATATATGTACCAATCTAAAGAAAAAGATAATGAACAAACGAAACAGAAATAAACTTATAGATACAGAGAACATTTTGATGGTTGCTGGATGGAAGAGGCATAGGGGAAATGAGTAAAAAGAGGGAAAGGATAAAAAAGTTCAAATTGGTAGTTACAAAATTGTCATGGGCATGTAAAGTATAGCCTAAGGAATATAGTCAATAATATTCTAATAACCATGTATTGTGTCAGATGGGTACTAGATTTATCGAGGTGATCACTTCTTAAGTTATATAAATGTCTAATCACTATTTTGTATACCTGAAACTAACATTATATTGTTTGTCAACTGAAATTGAAAAAAATTATTAAAAAAAGTATGCGAACCAAACAGAGAATGGTTGGAATAGGACAGAGGGGAGCTGTCTGCATGGTGACAGGGTCTGAGTGTGAACTTGGGAGTGGGTGGCTGGGACGAGGTGGAGACGAAGTCACTGGAGCTGAGATCAAGGAAGCGGAGACCAAGATGTAGAAACATGGTCTGTGTGGGCATTAGTCCTTGAGCAAATGATGGCAAGATAATGAGAAAGATGATAACCCACGTCCATGATGGATATGAGGGAGTTAACAAGACATTGGCATCCTGTTGGGATTAATTAGAGAAGAGATTGTCTCTCAGAGGATGTGGGCCTCAAAGGCACATTCAACATTTAATATTAAGTGCCTACAATTAGGACTTGAAGGGTGTCAGTGCAGCATAACTAGGGGAACTCAGTGATAACTGGGCTGGGGGAGATAAAACATCTTCCCAGGGGAGGGAGTACCCTTGGAAGTTTCCAGATTTCTTGAGTGTTTTCTAATCCTAGCTGTATGTCAGAACCCCCTGGGGCGCTCTTTAATTTCATAAATGTTCTATGTGAGTACAAGGCTGTCAGAATCTCTGATACCATCATCAGTAGGGCAGCAACATCTGAATTATTCTTTAAAGGCCCCCAGGGATTTCCAAGATGCAGTAAGGTGTCCTTGGGCAAAAAGAGGTATCAGTGCTAAAGCTGACATGGGCCGCCGGGAGTGGCAGTGGGGAGATGAGTGCTGAGTGGTTTTTGTATTTGGCACGCAGGAGGCAAAATGTATAGTGGGGCCTCTGGATCTGGGGAGCTCTGATTGTCTGCACCTGAAGCTCATGGCTGGCAGGCAGGAAGGAAAGCAGGGCCCAGGTACAGAGCATCTTATCATTGCCTGCATCTGGGTAACGGTGCCAGTGGGAGAACAGGAAGGGAGGCAGGTTCCAGAGTTATTTCCCTCTGAGAGGCTACTTCCAGAGTTCTGTCGTCAATCCTCAGTACTATGTTGGAAAAGTACCATGATAATGAAAGGCATTAGACTTGGGGTGATGAGAACACAATAGAGTATACAGATGTTGTATTATGAGGTTGTACACCTGAAATTTATATAATGTTATGAAGCGATGTTACCACAATAAATTTAATTAAAAACAAGTAAATAAAAAATTTTAAAAGGAAAAGTACCGTAAATAAAAAATTTTAAAAGGAAAAGTACCACAAGATGTTGGGGTCTGTCTTGTGAGGGGAAATAGGAAGGAGGCAGAATTCACGTAATCACATCCCATTAAGAATGATGAAGGAACTGGGGACTGGGCGAAGCAAAGCCTTTGGTGGCTCTGACAGCTGTCCCCAGAGTTGAAATGCTGTCCTGTAGAGGAGTGATAAGTGTAACGTTTAGCTCCAGAAGGCAGACCGAAGAGTAGGAATTCAAAGGGAGAAGATTTCGTCTTGGTTTAAAAGAAGACACTTCTAAAAAGTAGCTTCCACCGCGCTTGAAAGGGTCGCCACATGGAGTGGGGCGTTCTCTCCGCACTTACCGAACGCTGGGATGACCAGATCTTTAAATGGTTTGTTAACATCATAACTATACTGTGGGTGGGAGGCTCGATAATATCTTTATGGTCTCTTCCTAGACTTAGATTCTAGAAAATTATTTGATGTGAATATCAAAAATAATTTTAAAAAAACTAAAAAAAATTCTTAGTGTGTATTGGCCATTGTCTTGGGCAAAACAAAGTGGTTTTTTTCTTTTTTAATCTAGCATTGTATTCATGAAATATAGATAACATTACACTTCAAGCTGGAAGTTTATTTTGAAAGTCAAGGGCTCTCTTCATTGTACATGTTTATAGCTTAACACATTAATTACAATGTTTACAGACCCTGACATTTTCATAGCAATCTATCCTCACTGTGTTTCTGTTTAATTAAGTCAGTATTTTTACAAGGAGAAACTTGAAAATCAGAAATTTATGTGACTTGAGGAAGGTCATAGCTTAAGCCAGCACTGCAGCCAGTTACTACCCATACTTGTATAGAATGAAGTGCCTAATGTTCAACTTGCAGTTTTGGGACACTAAGTGGCTGCTGCAAAATTCGGATATTGTAGGAGTGAGGACTACAGTGACCATGGGTAGAGTGGACATTTCTGGGTGCATTGAAGAGATTACAGAAAGAAATGATGACCTCAGGGTTTAAAAATATCTGCTTAAGACATGCTCAGAAAACCAGATGCTTAAATGACTGCCCCCAAATAAAGTCTTACTTTTTTAGAATTATGGGACCAGTGTAACCAAAAACCAGACCAAAAGGTTGATCTTGCACACTGAAGAACTGCAAAATAAGAATTCTCTACCACATGAGGTCTGCTATGTGTTAAGATGTATGAGGAAAAAATGTATGATAGGCTAAATTGTATCTCCCCCCCACCCCAATCCTCCCAAATTCATACATTGAAGCCTTAATTCCCAATATAACTATATTTGGAGATAGGGCCCTAAAGAAGCAATTAAGGTTAAATGAGGTCATAAGGATGGGGCCCTACTCCAATATAACTGGCACCCTTAAAAGAAGAGGAAGAGATACTAGGGACGCACATGCACAGAAGAAAGGCCACATGAGGGCACAGCAAGAAGGCAGCCATCTGCAAGCTAAGGAGAGAGGATTCAACAGAAGCCAAACCTGCCAACGCCTTGATCTTGGACTTTCAGCCTCTGGAATGATGAGAAAATAAATATCTGTTGTTTAAGTCACCCAGTGTGTGATATTTTATTATGATAGCCCTAGCAAACTCACACATCTCAGAGAATACTTCATCAAAATGTGGGGGAAGACATTAGACCGAAGAGGACCAGCTTTCTTGGAAAGCTCTTTAGCGTCAGTCCTTGAAGGCTGGAAGTGAGAGCTGAAGATGGTGCATTGAAATGGGCTCTTTGATCTCAGAGTGGAGGATGGATCTCTGCAGCCAAGTGGCTGCAGATACTGACAAGATAAGGTGGAACTGTTTAGTGATAATTAGAATGGTTTAACCCATAGATATTTTTTGAAGGTGGCTAATTGATCAAGGTGTCTCTAAAACTGATAAATGAGCAGCTTTACTTTTATGTGACAAGGTCTTACTTTATATATGAAATGGAAGACTTCTAGGTCTGTGAGTGGAGGCTTAATTTTAATCACAATGGGGACTTCATGCTGTTCACCCTATTTCCAGACCTGAGCCAATCCTCAAATCTAGATCCCCTTGAATGGAAGAAAAGGCCTATCTCCTGGAGGAATAATCCTGTGACAGCACTACAACTGCATACAGTAAATCTCTACGGAAAAATTCATGGACTTTTCTGGGGTTCATGTGCACTGCCTCTGAGCTGACACTACTTCCTAGGGTTTCAAAGTGCCACTGAGGTTTACCGGTCAGGGTGGAAGTCCATGCAGGTCAGATGATGCAGTAGATGTCATTACTATTTGCCAGATACTCCATTATCTCTCCCTGCAGTGCCTTTTACTGATGAAATGAAGGCATGAGTGACATATGTCTCTTCTAGGCAAAAGCTTTAATACACATTTTTAAGTACTTTGTCATCTTTCTTTTCCTTCTCCCCCAAGGTAGGCAATGCTCCAGAAAGTGGCTACTAGCCTGGGTCCTGGAGTGAAGACAATGTGGAATAGAGCTAACCCCAATCTATGATGGCATGTAACACGAATAAGAGATTAGACTCTGTTTTTGCAAGGCACTGATATTTGGGGTTATTTGTTATTGCTGCATAACATACACCATCTTGACTAATGCAGGTGTTCAATGGAGTTTCTCCCCAAGTCTCTCTCATAGTGGGCCCAATGGATCCACAGATTTGTCTTGTGGTTGTTTCCCCAGGGCCTGAATGAATAGTTGGAATAGACATTAAAGAACTAGCAAAATATTTACTCCAATGTATTTTTGAGGTTTGGGATAGTAGAAAGGACAAAATTTTAAAACCCAAAGCCATATTGAGTCCCCAGGGGGAACTGCAGAGATTAGTGCTACCACCAAAGTCCTGAGTGACACATGAATGGTAATTCCTGTACCTCTTCACTTATCTTGTCTGTCTGGCCTGTTCAGAAGACAGATGGGTGTTGGATAATGAGTGTAGATTATCATAAATTTAATCAAGTGGTAAATTTAATTTCATCTATTGTTCCTAATATTTCCTCTTTGCTGAAATCGATCAACACAGCCCCTCACACCTGGTATGCAGCTATCGATCTGGAAAATACTTTGTTTCTTCAAACTGAGTGGCAAAGACCAGCAGAGCAGTTTGCTGTTACGTGACAGGGATAGAAGTGCATCTTGCTGTCTTACCTGATTGCTGCTCCAGATACAAGGCATTCTCTACCTGTCAACCTTGAGTCGGACCTCCCCTGGCACGTCTAGTATTTCAGACTTCTGGGAATTTTGTGTTTGTTAATCTTTTTTTTTTTAAACTCTGGCTGACAGTATGATTTAACTCACTTTCCATCAAAAACTCAATAACATTTGTCTGATGCCACCTTGTCTTACTTTATCACATTTATAGATTTATCCTTTTTCTGGGTAATGAGGACTCTGTTCATCAGAAGTTCGCCATAAAGATCTGAATACTTGTTAGTGTGAAAAATTATACTTCCTAAGGAGCAGCGCACATTTCCTTCTCTGACGTGGAGGGACACTAGATCGTCCAGCAATTCTGAAGAGATCTGATACAGTCATAGGAAAGAACAGACATTCCAACTGCCACTTACAATGCTGAGATATTACAGTTGGGGTGCAGAGAATGGGAGAAAGAAAAGAGCCTGAGGAAGTAAATATCTGGGAAAATCCACACACATGAACACACACACAGGGTAGGAAACAGAGAGAGAGGAGTTTGAGAGTATTAGGGATAGTGATGCTGTGGGTGAAGACAGAGAAGAGAGGAGATAGGAAAGGGTATTACAGATGTTTGCTATTAATTAAGAATGTACTCCCCATTATCTTACTTATAGGTCAGAATTTTTTCTTTGAAGAAGACACAATGTAATTTAGGATCGAATCATTTATTTGGGTTATGTTTATATATTTTTATTCCATTTCAATGGGATCTAGTGGAGAGAAAGTCAAGTATGTGCCCGGCTGTCTTTTTGAACTTTTTAAAAATTAAATGTATTGAAAAACATCTAGATGACTTCTTACTATCTCCTCATTTACTTTAAGGATCATTCCTCTTTATTACAATATTTAACTTGATTGTCTCAATTTAAATATTTTAAGACCATTCTTTCTGATGAAAAATATGGAAGCAAAAGTGTCATCTTTACACCAAAATGACACGGTCACTTCCTGTTACATCCAATCACCAACAACATTTCCCTTATTTCTCAGAATTAAATCTGGTACATCAGTTCCCTTTATGGTTTCCTATAGCTTCCAAGAGATGAAATTACTAGGAGGGTGATATTTGACTGAGTCTGATATTTGATTTTCAGCAGAAGGGGACTTTTAGAAGCTGTGATGTCAGTACAATTGAACTCTACCCTGAAATTTTAATCTCTATGAGGAAAGCAGTATTTAACTTGGTGCTCTCTGGAGCATGCCCACATCCATTTAATTTGTGTTCTTTCTCTTTTTATCCCCAACTAAATACTTTCTAATTTGCATGTATTATCAGAAATCCTGGATTCCTATATAGGGCTTTACTGATTTGCTCTGGAGTGCTGCCATTTCTCTGCCTCCTTTTCTTGTTTGCCTTTTTTTTTTTTTTTTAGTTAGATAAGCCCCTCCAATACTGGTTTATGAGTTCCATTTTTACAAGTTTCAGATTGTGTTTATTGCATTCTACTAAAATTTCCTGTTTACTTGGCCTGTCCCCAATTCCTTGTGCTTTGAAACATAGTACCCCTCTATTTTTTTCTCAAAATATTATAAATCATTAGACTCAAAGTTTTGTAGTCATATTGTGTAGAGCAAGAAATGCTAGCTGCTATGTCAAACAAACCACCAAATCTCAGTGATTTAATATAATAACAGTTTAATTCTTGTTCCCACAAAGCTCAAAGCAGATGTTTCTACTCAGTGGGTAGCTTTCTCTGTGGTTGTTTGAAGACCTTGTCTCCATCTTGTGGCTCTGCCCTTCTCTAAAATTCTTGGGATCCTGTCCATTCAGCCAATAGATAAGGAAAGACAGAGAGGATAGAGAATCAGAGAGAGAGAGAGAGAGAGAGAGAGAGAGAGAGACAGACAGACAGACAGACAGACAGACAGACAGAGACAGAGAGACAGAGAGAGACAGAGAGAGAGAGGCAGGTAGAGGCAGACAGACAGACAGACACAGAGAGACAGAGAGCAAGGTCATGCTCTGATTGTACTGCTAAAATGGTTGTCCAATAAATGTCCTTGCTCCTTTCTCTCCATATCAGCATGCCTTCTTTTTTGGGGGTGAAGGCAACCTGGCAGGAAAAAGAGGAAGGAAGAGGATCCTGGAAGTTTCCCTAGTGTGAGAGTTTTGACATGGTCGGGGAGTAGAAAGTGGGGGGTGTCTTCCTGTTGACAGTCAGTGAAGGTACTTACAGGAAATTAAGTGCCATGAAAACAGTACCAAGATAGGAAGAAGAATCACGTATTGGAGGCCAGTGATAATGATCTTCTCTCTCATTCCCTTTGAAATTTAGTTCTACCTGGGTTTGGGAAGCTCTGTTTAGAATGCCATTTTGGCTTCTGCAACTATTCAAACTCTGTAAGTCCTTTGCTTCAGATACTTCTAGTTGCCTACCTAAGAGGTACATTCTCCTCTTCTTCATTACTAGCAGAATCCTAGTACTATTTGGGACATTAGTTTACATATTGCCAGCTTTCTTTGGGGCTAGGAATGGTTATGTGACACAGTTCTAGTTTATCTGCTGGAGATTCCTAGAAAATTTTTGCTTTCCTGATGGAAGTACTACTTTTTTCTCTATCTGGGATGAAGGTAGAGATGGAGAGAGTATCTTGTGGCTATGAGGCAACCATAAGGCTGAAAGCCACATGCTAACGTTGGAGGAACCCAAGGTTAAAAGGACGCCAAAGACTTAATATTTTAGAATCACATACTAGTCTGGCTTACCCACTTTCAGACTTCTTGTGGTGTGAAAACAAGTGGTTGGATTTCTTTACATCTTCACAATAGCTTTCTGTTCCATGCAGACAAAGGCAATCCCAGCTGATATAGCCTTTACAACCTTTCATATATCCCATCTTCTCTAAGACATCCTCTCTATTTAAAAAATATTGCTCTTTCTCCTCCCTGACTGCTGTAATACTCTCATTTATAATATGGTGTATTAGTTTCCTCTTGCTGCTGTAACAAATTGCTGCAAGTTTAATGGCTTAAAACAACAGAAAGCTACTTCCTTACCATTCCAGAAGTTACAAATCTAAAATGATTGTCAAAGCTGTGTTTCTTATAGAGATTCTAGGGAAGAAACTATTTATTTGCCTTTTCTAGTTTCTAGAGACTGCCCACATTCTACGGTTTATCACCCACATCATTTTAACCTCTGTTTCTTTTGTCACATCTCTGACTCTTCTGCTGCCTTCTTATAAAACTCTTTGTGACTATAGTAGACCAAGAAGAATAATCCAGGATAATCTCTCTGCCTCAAGATCCTTAACCTAATCACAGCTATAATGTCTCTTTTTCCATGGAAAGTTTCATATTCTCAGGTTCTAGAGATTAAGACGTGGACATTTTTGAGGAACTACATTCTGCCTACCAGATATGTTCTATATCTGTATCTGTAATATATTTTAATCTACAGTTGTACTTAATGTAGCTCTGTATTTTATGCCATTTCTAATGATTTTATATGTAAGTCTTATTTTCTTGTCTAAGTGTAAATACTGTGAGTGGCAAATATCCTCCACAGGGCTGGTTACATACCTATTGGTTTTAGACTTTCATTCTCTTCATTGACAAATACTGTATATCTCTTTGGTGTAAACACAAACACCAAAACATCTTTATGTTTAATTGACTATAATGCAAATGTATTCATTCCCTTTATTCTTTAGGGGTCTTGGTTCTCATCGTGTAATAAAAAAATATACACTCTTCTAATAAGCTTAACATAGAAAACAGCATTTATTAGTGCCCTTTAACCAAGTTTTAGGAAGAATCTTAATGTGTGTGTGTGTGTGTAATGTATGTATATATGTGTGTTTATATATACATATGTATGTATATATATACACATATATATGCTAATAGGATATTTTAAATATTTAGCCTTTTGTACAGTTTGTTTCAAATAGTTCTTATATGATTAACTGATTTTTAGATATTTTGTTATTGAAACATTTCAAAACACAGAAAAGTAGAAAGAATTGTTCAGTGAATACCCATGTACCCACAACATAGAATGAACAATGTGTGCATATATACGTGATGTTTTTGGCTTACCCATTTTAAGGTAAATTAGAAATAATTGGTTTTTTATTCAGTGCCATAAAAAAGTGACAATTTATGTAAATTTCCTGTGTTTTTTGAGACTCATCAAATCATGATGGCAGTTGGAGGACATCTTGTCATACTGTAGGTTTTCTTTTTTGTTCATATTCCATGTGCTTCAGGTCACTGTGGCCTGTGCCCTTCTCACCCATGAGAGCATCTGCAAACAGTTGCTTTTCTAAGCAAGTGATTGACTGAATTTTATTTTAATAACCATAGCCTCCACATTCCTCTTAATTTCTTAACTAGTTTCCCAGAAAAAAACCCCACATAATTCTCATTTTATTTCGGGTCTAATCTCATTCCAACTTGCTGTAGCAGTGATCGCATGCTAGGACACAAGAGAAATAATTGCTTTAGTCTGGACGTTTTTGTGCTGTCATATTAGTTCCACATTTGTACCAGGTTTTGGCTGCTTTATTTCTTTCCCAGAAAAAAGAATTTGGATATAATTTAACTTAATATCCACTTGTGCAATTTCTTCGCTCTTGCTAAGGGAATTGTGGGTGCTCTTTTCAACTATCTTCAAGAATGTTTGGTATTATTAGAATTACCCAATGTCAACCTTAAAAAATGATGAAAGTATAGTTTTTCAAGTAATAAAAGTGTTGGTATTTTTACTGTAACTCTCCTATTTTCAAATAGTAACAGATCATCTTTAAAACACACACATTTCTTTCATTTGAAAGTTTAAATTCAGCAAAAGTCTTGAAGTTTTGAGAACTGTGGTCATTATTCTAATAAAATGGTTTGTTTCTCTAAATGTAAATCCTTTTCTATGCTTCATCAAAGACATTCTCAAACTCTAGTCCTTCTTTCTATCAAGATTTTCAACTTCTGTTTAACCAATGATTCTAGAAAAGTTCTACTAAATCTAGGTCTTTTATTGACTCAGGTAATTCCTCTTCTATTTAATATAATTTCTGTCTTTAATTAGTCTAATAATCTTCATATTTTTGTTTTTAAGTGTTTTTATTTTATCTTTAAAAAACTGACAATAAACATTAGAGTTTGATTCTATTGTTTGCCACCATAAATGTTGATCAGAAATATGCCTAATCTAGAAAAGAATGATATAAATACAATCATTAGTTATTATCATAAAATAGCTATAGTCTGTATGATATTTTTATCTAAGTTACATGTCATAAGATCATTCCACTATATTACAAACAAATATAAAATAGTAAATATTATTCTATTCATATTGAACAATTAGAGTTTGGAAAATTTTCAGAATAATCCAAGAATGGTATTTTATTTTTAGTATTTGATTTCATTTGAGAGCACAAAGACCCTTAAATAATTTCAGAGGAATGTTTCTTTAAAAAAAAGAATGTTTTGCATTTAGAACAATAGAAAAAAATGCTTTTGGAAGGAGTTCACAAGGGAGGAAACATGTGATTCCTTTACTCTGAGGTTTTTCTCATCATGAAGAGAAGATATCGGTTCCCCCAGAAAGGTATAGATTTTTTGGGTCAATTTCTAACAATTCTCTATGGCATCTTGCAAGGGAAATTGAATTATAGAATCTCAACTGGAGTTTGCTAATGAAAGCACAAGTGGTATTTACTTGACACCAACATAGTTATTTGATACAGAGATAGAACCTATGTAAATTTACTTAATTATTTTTTTCAAATATTTATTGAGCACTTAATATATACCAGGAAGGAGGGAGACCTAGAATTTTTGAAGGGGATTAGCCCTAAAAACCCAACTTCAAAATTCTTAGATTATGTTTACAAAGCTCTTTGGGACATCTGATCATTTAAGAGTGTAAGTTATGTGTGTTGTCCTAACATTAGCAGAGGTGAGGCAGGTAAAAGACAGCAGGACTGAGAACTGGCAGCAGAGGCTTCCAGTAACCTTGCATCCTTCTGCACCAGGACAGGGAGAGACTACTTGCCAAAGTTCTGTTTGGAACCACGAGCCCAATTAGTTTCCTGCTTCTCACCCCGTTAGACCTGGCCGCCACCCTGAACGCAAGCCTTCTGGACACGCATTGCTGCAAATCCTCATTCCTGTGTCGTTTCTGACCTTTTAGCACCTGATTCATCCTCCTACGACTGTGCCCTCTGCCAATATTCCCAGAGTGTCCTCTGCAATCCCCACTCAGCTGTTGCCATCCCCCGCCCCCTCACACTCTTGTTTGTCACAGAGTTTTCTCCCACTTGCCCACCCTATCTGGAAGCCAGCTCTCCCCCAAGGGCAGGGGGCTCAGAAAGAGCTGACTCTTTCTCCCAGGCCCCAAACCAAAGCGCTAGGAGGCAACAGGAGAGTTCTCCTAGCTTCCCTCTGCTACTTTGCATCTTCTCTTGGTAGTTTCTTGGTAAACACCCTCTTTCTTTGAGGCTCTCCTATCCCAGCCACACCCCTTCCCCTCATTGCTTTCACAACGGTAGTCACTGGTCACATGTGCCTGTCAGACACTTGAAGTGTGCTATGTGTACATGTTTTCCAAGTCTTAGAGAAAGAATATAAAATGTCTCAAGATTTTTATATTGATTATGTGTTGAAATATGATGATGCTTTGGATATAGTGGATAAGCTAAATTATTAAAATTAATTTCACTTGTTTCTTATTTCTTAAATGTGGCTACTGGAAAAATGTAAATTACATAGATGGCCCTTGCTTGTGCTTCCTGTTATTATATTTCTACTGACTAGCCCTGGCCTAAGGACAGCCAAGTCCTATGTGGAGGTTAGACTCTGGTCTACAAGTCTTCCTTCAGCTCCTTGATGATTTCAATGAATACTTTAATTGAATTTTTTACATATTATAAAGTAAACTATTTTTATTATAAACTATTAGAAAATGCAGATAATAAAATGTTAATAAAAATTATCAGAAATCTATATATATTCATACATATGAATATGTATGTATATATATTACTTTTTGGTAACTTGCTTTTATTAAATTTATTATTGTTTTTACATCTACAGCACCTGGTCTTCCTAGGTTGTCTCCCATCCAAGTACTAACCAGGCCCAACCCTGCTTAGCTTTCAAGATCAGACATCAGCTTGTTCAGGGTGGCATGGCCATAGACCATGGACTGCGGATCCACTGGGGCTCGAACCAAGGACCTTCTGCATGTAAAGTAGACGTGCTAACCGCTACACTATGGAACCACGTCCGGTAACTTTCTTTTTATACTTTCCAACATGTCATAAACGTCTTCCTGTGTCGTTATGTATTCTTCTGAGATAATTTTTAAATGGTGACTCATACTTTATTATATCATAATTTATTGTGCTAATTAGCAATATTTTTGAATTTTTCTACTGTAAATGAGGCAGAGTGCCTGCTAAGAGGAAACTTAGAGTAGTTGTTGAAGAGAAAACCATATTTAAAGTTGACAACATTTCTTAACAATGGAAGGAGCAAGTCAGTCACAGATGAGCCCACCTGCTCTTTTCCCATCCCACAGTTGTCACATAATTTTAGAATAAATATTCACTGATTATGTTTGGGAAAACCCAGAAGTTTATGCTATAAACGAGAGATAAATACTTCAGATGCAAATGGTATTTTTAAATTGGATAACTGCTGTTCCCTAGGGAGACTTTCAGGTGGCTTGTGTCTGGGTCTTCTCTTAGTGAGGCCACCGACACCTTTGCTCCCCCATGGAATCCTACTGGGGGCCAGGCACCCTCAGGTGGGGCTGAGGTCTGGTATCTGTGGGGGGACGCGTCTCAGCTTGGGGAACCAGGTGAGAGAGAGAGAAGGAGATCTGAGAGTGCTGGGACAGTCACCTTTTGGAGAGCAGATGTCCAGCAGAGGTGACCAATGCATCCCAGCAGGGATTGTGGAATGTGGTTACTCCCCTTAGAGAACCCCAGGAATACTTGGGGGACACCTAAAAGCAGGCACTATTGTCCTGTTACTAGGTGGGTGGTGACTATCAAACCCATGATTGTTTGCGTTAAAAAAAGATGGCCGAGATTCCTAGCAGTGATCGTCTGCTCTCATCAGAGGCCGAAATCAAGTCACTTGAGGAAATGCTCAAAGCTAAAGACTGTCACTAGGCAAGAAAGTGTGTAAATTATTTAATTATACACAGACCCACAAAGACATACAATGGGATAATGATTAAACCAGAATTATCAGAGCAGGTAATTTCCAATTCCAGGACTTCATCAGAGATGTCAAAGGGGGTATGTATGGCTGCCCTGGATGGATATCTTTCCAGAGTTCACATAGTGTTTGCTGCTGAAGTTCCAAGGCAGGTGAATGTGGGAGTCGGATTGCCTGGGTTTGCCGCAGATTCACCACTGGTGACCTTGGATGAGTTACTCTCTCTTAACTTCCTGTCGGGGTTTTAGGAGAAATGAATGAGGCAACGCATGCAGAAGGTTTAGCACAATGTCAGGCATATAGTCAGTACTCAGTACACACTAATTGTTCTTGTCGTATTATTTTTGTTATTTCTCATGTGTATTATAATAGCTACCTAACAGGTTTCATTATTTCCACTCTTTCTCTTTCTCTAATACATTCTCTACACAGCAGCCAGAAAGTTAAAAATTCAAACCAGATCACATGACTCTTTTGTTTAAGGTCCTTCCTACCATCTGCTCTCATCCTGCGCCGAGGATAAAACTCAACCCTGTGGTCTACAAGGAAGGCCCTGCAGGGTTTGGCATTGACCCCTCCATGACACTCTCCCTCCGTCCACACTCCCTATGCTCCAGCCCCGCTGGCCTGTTTGCTGCTCCTTGACCTTCCATGCTTGTTCTTGCCCTGTAGCCTTCGTACTTGTGTCTGCACCTTCAGTGGATGTAGTCCCTCTACTGGATATAATCTGAGAGCAGGCATCTTTTGTGACTTCTTCAGCACTAACCCCCAGTGTCCAGAGCTAAGTCCAACACATATTAGGAACGCAAGAAGTATTTGTGGAATAAGTGGGTGAATGATTGAATGAATGGTTTTGATAATTACACCCTATTCAAAGAAAGATCAGGTTCTGTCCAGAGTTAAAAGTGCTTTGATTGAAAAAGCACTTTAGAGCACTAACAATAGAATTTGGAATCAATAGAATCTTATTGCCTGCCAATTTCTGAGCTGATTTTCTTTTTACTGAAAGGATCATAGATTGAATGACATTTCTCCCGGATATATAGTGTCTTGAAAAATTCGAAGGTGGCCAAACCTCGGAGGAACATAAAAAATTATAACCTCAGAGGAGCAAGACAAAAGCAGACTGTGGCGAAAACAATTAGTGACGAGCCATATACGCCACTCTGGAGAAAAAGGGTCTGCTCTCATTCTTCCTGTATGTCACTTGTGAAACACTACTCTTTCAGAAGCCTTCGGTCCTTTACTTCCCAAGTCAGTTATCCCTTTCCTTCTGAAATTCAATTAAATCAGCCCTAATGAGTGGCTGTACCGAAAGAGAGCTCTTGTTTACAGGACACAGGGAATAATAATGAGCCAACATTAATTAGAATTATAACTGCAAATCGGAAACATTATTTTGACACCTTGGTAGCAGGCAGATTTTTGTTCTCAGGCACCAAGTCCCACAGACTTAAATTGTCAACTCTTACTTGCCAAGAGAGAGCCTTGTGGTCTTTGTTTATTATTGAGGAACAATACCACTAAATTCTTCCTTTGTTCTACTGGCTCCTGTCAGTTCAGTCGATCTTGATTCACTATTTTTCTGCCTGTTGCCACTAATGAACTTTCTGAATAAACACAGGCAACCAAGTTTTAACCACAGTGATAAAATACTTTTTTTTTTTCATTCTGTGTGCAGAGGGCCACAGCAGTAGGAGGGTTTGACATACGGATCATGTCTATCCTTTGATCATCTGTCATTTTGTTAGAAGAAAGCATATGCCATCCTTTGCTCTGTCTTTAAAATAGACTCAGAGGAAGTGAGGAATTAATCTTAACCTTAAACACACTGAGCCCAGTATTTCCTATCCAACTGTAGAATGCACTATCTGGTTTCCTACAGCTTGCCCTTGCTAAGTTTAGGTCATTTGGGCCAGCTGTTAAGAAGGAAAAGAAGGGGGAAGGGAGCATTGCTTGAGATGAATAAGGTATTGCAGTGCCCATCCCCAATCCTGGCTCATTTCCTCACTGCTTCATTCCCCATTCCCCACAATGACAGAACCAAGAGAGACCAGAGCTAATGACCCTCGTGATTTTTTCAGACATTTGTTCCAAAATGGGATTGGCATGAATCTCTTTCTCACTGTGTTCCACTTTGTTGTTAGGTACTATGAACCTTAGAAATTAGCCCATCCACAGTGTATATCTTGACTAAACTGATATTCCCTGGAAAAGCAAAGTTTTGCCTTGCTTTCTAAAAACTGTTAAGAAAGGAGGCTAGCATGTCATCAGCTCACCTGCTCTGCACGCAGACTCTGCAGCAACACTGGAGAATTTGTCTTTGAAGATTTGTCTTCATTAGGTTAACACTTGCTACAAGGACTGACTTTGCAGACAATTAAGTCAACTTTTAAAGACAATCAAACTTTGGCTACAGCAGATGGTGGCACTTATTCATAGTGATAGGCTCTGTGCTTAGCACCCAGACTTGGCTCATGGTGGGTGTATGATGAATGCTTTGCGAATTGAACTAAAGTTAGTGTCTTGAATGTTCCTTGGGGTACTGGTGGCCCTCTAGTACGGATGAGCTGGTCCCAGAGTGGGGGACTTGCCCATGCATTTCAGTTGAGGGGCTGCTTTCACCTTGTTTTTTTTCACCCCCTTCAGCCTACTGCCCACTCATGTCCCCTGTGCCTGGCATTGTCTTCTGCTTAGAGCAGGCTTCTGCTTTCCACACAAGCATGGAGAGATCAGAGCGAGCTTGGCAATATCTGCTGTGTTTTCAGTTCCATGACTTAGAGACATGGGGAAGCTTGGTTAAAATTTTTATGAAATGAGCTGTGTAAAGGAAGAATAACTATCAAAAATCTTCTGCCTCCAGTGAAATCAATGCTGCTCCTCTCCCTCTTTTTATGAAAATTTTCAAACACAAAGACTAAGCAAAGGCTAATACAACAAAAACTTTGGTACCCACCATCCAGTTTCAACAACCATCATTTTTTTGCTAGTTTCATTTATGAATGCTTCCAATTTTGTGTAAGTATTTATACATGTGTGAGAAATTTTGAATTTACATAATATGAGTCCTATCTATTTTTATATCATTTAGGCAAAAATAAAACTTCATAAATAAAGCCTTTACTACTGAATCTTTTGTTGCAATGCCCTACGTTTAGGTCCTGGGACTAGTGGTTCCCAAATGTTTCGATTAATGCCGGCGATGTAGAAAACAGCCCTTTCTCTCCCTTAGGCCTCATGTCCCCTCTATCAGTGGCTTTCAGCCTATTTCCTTCTGTCTGATTGAATTCTTAAATGTATCCTTGGTGGGCTGGTGGCGGAGCTTGTGTTGCTTTGTCAGTCTGTCTGCTTCTGGCATCCACACTCTGCAAATACAAGCCTCCTTTGGGCATTTGAGACCATTGGAGCTCAAACTTTTCTTAATTGCTGTATTTTCAGTGAATGTCTTTTTGTCACAGTGCAATGACCCATTTTTTTTTCAACCGCAGAGCTGATGGAGACGGGCTGCCAAATCACATGGGGGATGATTCAGAGAAGGAAGCAGTGGACAGCAGCCTGTGCACATGATAACCTGGGTAATGCTTGGGTTTTATGGAATACTTTCATTTTGTAGATTGCATTCTGTTACTGGTGGAATTTTGAGAAAGATAAGGTGATGTCATCTGCTTTGATTAACATGCTAATCAAATTTTTAAAAATCAAATGGAATCCATAAAATTACCAAACCATATCATGGAAATTACTCCTTTGCCAAATGTCATTCCTTGATTCTAATGATTAATGGTAATTTGAATAAATCAGGAGAGAATAAGCCTTGTTTTTATTACATACACATTCCTGTGGCTGCAGAGTTTTTCCTACTTAGAGTAAAACAAACTCAACGGAAGTATTTTAAAATGAGATTCAGAAGAACGAGTTTCAGACATGCACGATAGCATGAGCTTCCCATGGGGTGGCAAGGTGATTGTCGTGGTTCTCAGGATGTTCCCTTAGATCCTTTTCTTGTCCTCTCCTTGTTGGCCGTGTTTCCCCAGCTTCTCTGTTGGGTTCAGCTGGTGGGAAGATTGAAGTAGGGGAAGAAGAGATAAGCCAGTGTATTAGTTTCCTATTGCTACTGAAAGAACTTACCACAAACTTAGTGACTTAAACAAAACGAACTTATTGTCTCACAGTCTGGAGGTGAGAAAGTCTGAAATAAGTCTTAGGGGACTAAAATCAAAGTGTCGGCAAGGCTGCATACCCTCTGCAGGTCCTAGAGGAGAACATGTTTTTTTTTTCCCCCTTTTCCAGTTTCTAGTGGCTGCCTGCATTCCTTGACTTGTGGTCCTGTCACTCCAACCTCTGCTTCTGTTGTCACATTGCCTTCTGTGACCCTGACCCTCCTCCCTTGAGGTTACTCTGGGACCCCCTGGATAATCTAGGATGATTTCTCCATCTGAAGACCCTTAACCTAAGCACATCTGCAAAGTCCCCTTGGCCCTGTAAGGCAACATGTTTACGGATTCTGGGGATTAGAACGTGGGCATGGGCATCTCTGGGGTTGTTGTCCTCTCTACCACACCAGGGTATTTCTCCTCATCTGCCCAGGAAGTGACCTTGGCCTTGACTCTGGTAAGTCTCATGCTCCCTTAAGTTCTTAAGTCCTACGGGAGGCATTGGTTTCCTGCTACTGCTAACCTCTGAATGCCACCCTGTCCCCAGGTTGGCTATTCAGCTTCTTTTGTCACTTGTGTAAGAAATTTTCTACATTGAATTCTCTGTTTGAAATACTGAAAGTTGTTCTCTGTTTCTTTTTTCTGGCGTGAGGTGAAGACGCGATGCTTGGGTGCTGATGATCTCCATGGGAGACTGGGGTGGGGCACACATGGGGAGCCTCAGACCTCAGTGCAGCTGTGTCTGGACCAGCAGAGGTCCCGCCCTCCATTTGGCAAGAGTTCTCCCCATCTCTCCCCTCAGGGCCAGAGAGGTGGCGCCTCGGAAGCGAGGTGGGGCCAGTGGTTGGAGGTACCTGGGGCCTCTGTGTAGACCAGGTCAGCGTCTCAGTGCAGATATGAATAGTTTCTTAACTGGAGATTCTGGGCTATGAAAAAGGGCTGTTTAAGAGGAGCTGTCAAAAGCACATGTGGAAAGAGGCATTTCTTCTAGTCTGAACACTTGGATTTAAGACCTTTCGTTTATTCTCTGCATGGTCTTGAACAAATCTAGTTTCTCAGCCTCAGTGTCCTCATTTATTAAAACAGGACAATCATACTTAACTTCAAGGGTTTGCATGAGGGCTAAATGTATGGGAAGCGCTAGATAAATGTAAGTCTTCTATTGGTTAATTCTAAAAATACATTCTTAGCACTTACCTAAATGGGCTGGTTATTGTCTTAAGTCCCTGCTCTGACAGACTTTTCTGTCTATGGGGAAGATAGATATTCAAATGATCACAGTAATGTATATTTAATTACAAGCAGTTTTGAAAACAAGGTACTTGGTTCTTTGATAACATATGAAAAAAGAGCTTGACTTCAATCAGGGGTTCAGGAAAGCAGCTGGGCTGTAAATGGAAAGACGAACAGAGGTTAATCAGGTAAAGGGATTGGGGAAACGGGTATAATGTCCTGGGGAAAGACGGCACGCACTGTGTTCAAGGACCCGCGAGAAGGAGGCAGAACAAAGCAAAGCTTGGGAGGTCGTCAGGGCCAGACAATGGGAGGCCTAGGAAGGAAGAGCCAATGGGGAGACACTGAAGGGTGTTAGGGAGTGCACGTTTGTGTGCATGCGTGTGAGTGTGTGTGACAGAGCGCCTTTATGATTGAGCAGGTCACTCTGGATTTAGCATGGAGAATGCATTGGAGGAGGTCAAGAGAAGATGAAGAGAGCCCAGTGGGAGGGGCTGGCATGGTGTGGTTGAGAGCCTGGAGGATGGCATGAATTAGGGGGATATGGAGGTTGAGGGAGAAACGGGGTCACAGCTTGCACTCCGGGACAAAAGGTGGAGCTGTACTCAGAGGCAGAGAGCACTGGGGAGAACCCAGATTGGATGGGGGAACAACCAAGAGTTTGGTGTTGACTATGCTGAGTTTGGTGAACCTTGGAGACAGCCAAGAAGAGCTGTTATATCAGCCACTCAGGAGAGGTCTGCTCTGGGGTTAGACCTTTGGGCATCATAAGCTTATAAATAATAACTACTGGTACATAGATGAGATCATCGTCCAGACTAATGTGTTGAGTCTTAGTTTGTGCCAGGCACAATTCTAAGAACTTTATTTGTATTAACTCATTCAATCCCTATAAACGCCTTTTGAGATACTTTCCCTATTTTACAGATGAGGAAACTCAGGCAACAGAGAGCTTCCATACTCGCTTACGGTAAAAACAGTAAGTCTTAGACCCAATGCATCCAAATGTGGGCTGGCTCCATATGCTTGTTGTCAGCCACTTCACCACACCGCCTCTCTCTGTCAGGGGTCACGGCTCCTTCCTGGGACACAGACTCTTCTAATGCATGGACTTTGCTGCAAAAGCTGTGCCATTAGTTTTCAGGGGCTCCAGGAGGTGTTGGTGTTTCTGGTTGCCATGGTTTGCATAATATACATTCCTCACCTGCTGGAATCTCACTGCCCTGAGCAGCAGCTGCCAGGCCATGCGGAAGGAACATGTGCGGGCAGCAAAGCCAAGCATGTGGAGACACGGGTGAGAAACGGAGAGACACGCAGCGATTACCGCTCACGCAGAAACATGCTTGAGATGCCTCGAGGCTGCCGGAGGGCGCCGCGCCTTTTCACAGTTGAGGGCCAACTCCACGAATGTGGAAACTAGCTGTTTGCGGAGAAAAAACAGGGTCCTTAACATGTACAAACCGGGAAAGTTATATAACAAACTGTCTGCATTTCACCTCAAAGCTGTGAAGGTTACACCACCAAGGGAAAAAGAATCAACTTTAGCTAAAAACCTAACAACGCACAGGCACCTTCCAAAAGCAGTTGCCTGTAGCCGCGTGGGTGTAGTTCCACACCCCCGGAGGAGCGGGAGGAGCGGGAGGACGAGCCTAAGAGACGTTATATAAGCTCTGGATCAGAGCCACAGGGAGGCCAATGCGCTTTATCCTTCCTGGAGTGCTGCTGCAGCTGGCGCCTGGTTCAGCCAAAGGCAGCTTAATGCCCCATCAAATGATTAGATAAAGATGAAGGCAGGATCCTAGCTGTCGATCCCGCCACTCTGCTGAGGCACATTAAAGACAGCACCTGGTGTGCTGGCCCCGCAGGAACTATTCCGTTTGCCTCACCTGCTAACGATGCCCAAGCCAAGCAGAAACGTGTCACCACCGCCTGCACCTCTGTCATACCCTCTTCACCCTTACCGTTGGGCTCGTCCCGCGGTGTCCCAGCTACCTTCTTTACTGCACTGCTGAGCCATTTGCTTAAGAAATAATGTCAAGGCCCAGAGGGCGACTGGAATACAGAGCTCTCTCCGTTCAGTGCAGTAAAATCGAGCATCCACTGCGTGCTCTTTGCAAAAGGAGCTTCAAAGAAGGAAGCGCAGATCCGCCTTTTGGAGACTGGGGTCTCCTAGGGGTGATGGTCAGCGATAAAACTGAGGCAGACAGTGGCTGGGGACACAGCTTTCACAAGTAATGGTGTTAGGCCAGCATCCAGAAAAAGCTGTAGTTCCGAAAGGCGGTGAGTACTCAGGTTTCAGAAGAAACTCAGTTGACGATTGTAGGTTTTCACCTAATATGTGGCAAAGGCCGTGACCTGAGCTGTCCCCAGCCGGGGTGGTGGGGCCCTGAGAGATGGTGAGCTTCTGTGGGATTTATGTGAAGAACAGAAGCCCTCACATTAAGGGTTTGAGGTTTGAACTTCATGCCCTGCAGGGCCCTCCTACTCAAAGTTTCTATTTTTCAAGCCCTTCAAAGTGATTCTCCTCCTGCCTGAGAAGTTTTTAGCTTATCAAGAAGATCATTGAATGAAAATATGCAGACAAAGATTATTTACATGTCTAAAAGTTTTATTTCTGTATTGAGAGATTAAATGAGGAGGTCGTGTCTTCTAAATATAGCATTCCATGAAAATGAACACTTCACAGAAATAACTCCAATCGAGTGATAGATTGTCAAATTACTTTTAAATATTTGTCCCAAAAGATGAAACAAACTGAATGGTTCCTACAGAGAGATAAGATTGAAAAATACATATGTTGAATTATTTTTTTTTAAAAAAATAGGCAGTTTAAGCACATCTCAGTTCAAATATACCAAGCAACTCTGCCTCCTACCTCTGTCTTCTAAGTCTGACTCCCCAAGGGGACCACTGTGAACAGCTTCTTCTGTATTTCTCCAGAAAAAGCTATGCCTAAATAAGTGTGTGTATGAGCAGCATTCTCTACCCACTGTTCTAAAGACTGCATTTTGAAATTTTCCTTGTATCATTGTTCAGTTATACTTAACAGCTGTATAACATTTTTATATACTATATATCATTCTATATTTTGGATATATCTATATTTATAGACATACTGTATTATCAGTATGTACTGTATAGCATGATATTAGTGTAAATTATAACATAGTAGATTATAGTACATAGTGTAGGATACCGTATACACTATACTTCGCATAGTAGTCCTTTGTCTTGATGTGTCATAATTCATTTAACCTTGGACTGGTCTAGTTTTGACACTGCCATCATCTCTCCTCTTTCCTATGAGAATGTAAAACTCCATGAGAGTGGGAACTTTGTCTCATTTGTACCCATAATCCATAATGCCTAGAACAGTAGCTGAAATGTTGCAGGTGTTCAATAAATATTTATTGAATGAGCAAATAATTGCAGGAAAATATTTGTTTAAATTTACTTCTTAAGAAAATTTTATTTACAACCAAAAAAAATTTGTTTCTATTGCAGCAGCAATATAGCCTCAATTTTGAAAAATCAGGAAAACACACAGAAGTTAAGAATCACAGTCTGGTTGCTCAGAGACCACTGGTGTTAACATTTGTTGTCTTTCCTTTCAACCTTTCCTCTATTTACATTTTAATGTAGTTGTGGTTTTATTTGTTCCATAAATTTTTATCCTGCTTCCTTTCCAATAACATTTCAACATATACATTTTTCTATGTCATTAAAAACTTCATAAGCATATTTTTAAGTGGTTACTCTATAATGGAGGTAAGTCTTTAATTATTAACATACTTTTCTCTTTTGTCTTCCTGAGACTTGGCCAAGATATCCTCCTGCTTGGCATGGGAGTCGCATCAGGAGTAAGACTGAGGTACTATTTAGTTTCTGACATGAAGATAAGATTATGCTGCGGGAGAAAGGCTTTGCTACTCCTTGGCCGGTGATGCTAGATGACTCACCTAGAGTCGTCTCATGGTTTGGAGATGCCCTTCTGTCCTCAACGGCAAAGACAAGGCTTGCTGCTCAGTAGATGCAGGGGTATGTCCAGGTCAAAAGGAAGCAAAGTAACAGCTCACTCTCTGTCCCAGAGGAAGGTGGAATGGAGAGGAGGGAGGAGGGGAGGAAAGTGAACAGATTAAATGAGGCTCCAGGAAGCTTCCTCCCCTGCTTCACCTCCCTTCTGCCCACTGTCACTTATGTTCGAGTTTTTGTGCAGATACTTCTGTGCATAGGGAGGTCGCTCTGGCTAATTAAGAAGGGGAGCTGCATGATCATACTGGACCAGAAAAGGCTGACACTTTCTGGGACACCCCCGTGTTTCCAGAGGTATCCATACTGAGTTGAAAGCCGCCGGGCTGTGGTGGAACGAGGCGATCCGACATGGCCGGATGGGGCTCATGGAAACGGCTTGGGAGCGTTCAGCCACCAGAAGGTGGGGCAAGGCTCATTCAGCCATGGAGCATGCAGGGCTTTGCCAGGCCAAGATGACATTGAGCTGAACTAGTGGCAGATGACATCAGTGGCTGTCAGCAAGATGCACAGCAGCCCTAAGTCTGCTCCAGAGACCGGAGGAGGAAGTCACCACTGGGCTTGAGGACACCTTCTCGTTCTTGCTGCCAAAAGGACATGTAAGGTGCCCCCATAGACCCAGATGCCATCTTAATGAGAGAAGTGAGGGAAGTGGAACTATATGAGAGATTTGACCCTTTTATCCCAGGAGACTAAATGCCACCTAAATGATCAATACAGATTAAGCTTTAAATCAGACTGGACAGTGAGTTAATTTTCTTCACTCTAATCAATGGAGGAAGATCAGGAGAGTTAGATGTTAAATAAAGCAATTACTGTTTTTTGCACATACGGCTTGTAATTTTGTGTTAAGTTTTGTGATTCCTACTGAATATACTACTTCATTGCATGACTAAATCATAATTTACTCATTCCCTTCTGGTTGGAAATTAAAATTTTTCCAGTTTTGAGTTATTAAAGATGTTATATGAACATTTTTGTGCATTTATACTTGCACACAGTACGTACTAAATAAATAGTTCTTCAACGAACTTTGAAATGAAATTCTTGCTGGAAGTGTGAAATAGCTATGTATGAATGAGATCTAAGGTTCTGTATGACGAGGCAATACTTTGCTTCTCGTAGTGGAAGATGAGCCCCTAATAAGATGCGTTGGTAGGAGCTGGAATAACAAGAGCGAACTGACCTCCTCTGCATTCAAAATGAACAGAATTTTTGGAGCGTGGGATTGAGAGAGAAGAGAACAGAGCAGAGCAATGTGCTGGAAGACAAGTCCAAGTCTGAGAAATGGCCAAGAGACTTCTAGAAATAGATCAATCACAAATTTTAAGTCGCACAACCGTCATAGATACACTGCCATTGCCCCGATCTTCAACAAAGTATTCTATTCTTATAAATTCCTCTGTGATGGTTTTATTTATTTTGTTGGTTTGTTGGTTGGGGTGTGGAAATTAAGAAAAAGGTGGGATTCAATAACAGGTCCATAGGATGAGAAACTGGGACCACGCAATTGACGTGGTGAGACCGATGATCTAGGACGATCCCTAAAACAAACATGTGAGTGTGATGTTCATTTCACTGCAACAGGGTAACGTTCCAGCCCAGAGCTGGAAGTGACTGCAGAAGGGGTCAACCCCTGTGCCCCCCAGGAATCCAGAAATGTTACAGAGGCCATGGACGTTTTCCGGTTAGTAGAATGGGGAATTGAATCAAGCTTGTCTAGTTATTAGGGTGTGGGGAACACCAGTTAACAAATGCTATTTATATTTATCTTTGTTGTCACCACCCTATGATCAGGGGGGCTTCCCCTCATTTGTTTTAGAGACCCCCTACTCTCCAGTGTCTTCTGTGACAGAACACATCTATTACCAGCCTATTAGGGGGTAAAAATAATAGCAGGGTAGAGAGAGCTCATGGGAGAAACTACATATAGGGATAAAAATCACAGTATCTTACATTATTTATTTTGGGTGGCAAAAGTTAATAGACCAATTTGCTCTTCCAAGACTGCTACAACCTTATACTGATATCTACTTTAAGCTATTTTAACATATTCCTGTCGGGGAAGAAGCATAAGCTTTATAGGGGTCTTGGGTTGACTGCTTGGTTCCAGGGACATTCAAACTTCAGTGAATTTCCTGTACTCTGCCTCAGTCCAGACACATCTCTTGATAAGTTTCTCTCTTTCTTCAGCACTCACCCCTTACTTGACAGAACAGTTCTATGTGTTCTCGGCCTATGCAGGGGAGCCCTTTCTGAGGGGGGGGGCTTGCTTCAGTCACTTAACACATCCCTGTATGGTGACCTCATTAATCGCCTGCCTGGCCCCCCCCCCCTCTATTTTCTCACCTTCCTGTTTCCTCTTTTTGCTTCATTTCCTCTGAGTTTTGCTTAGGCTGTTTGCTCCCATCCTCACTGCAGGAGGTCAGGACTGCCTGGCCCACGTGTTTGTTCACTGTCAGCACAGTCAAGTCCACGTTCGCCCACACAGCCCTCGCCGCACTCAGTGACCTACAGTGCAGCATGCCGGTGTTCGGGGAGACAGATGTTCCTTGAAGTATCTTCAAAACTGAAAATTAGAGAAGTCATCCCATCAAATGATTAATGGAGTCTGAACAGGGCTGTCAAAATAGGCTGAAAATATTGCCAAAGAGATTACAGATCAGTGCAAAAAAAAAAAAAGCAGCAGACTTAATTTGAAAAATAACTAAACTTTATAAACTGCTGACATCTGTTAAACAGAATTTCCAGAGCCAGAGTCAATTTCAAATTCCTTTTCTCTCGCCTTAAGCGTCAAGTGTACTTGGCAGAGAAGTCTGGGAACCAAAAACCCTGCCCAGGACCTCCTGCTGCCTCACAGCTGCCCCAAAGCCCGGAGTTGAAAGTAGCCTGATAACCTGACTGCCGGCAATCCAGGGCTTGGCGTAACTGTACAGCATGAAGTTCTCGGGAGAACAACGATAAACCCAACTGGCTCACTGCCCCTTCTTCCTAGAGGTGTGGAAGAGAGGTGGGAAAGGAAGCCACAGGTGTAAGCCCTCCTTGTTGATTTCACCTTCAGAAATCAGACCTTGGAGGATATTCAAAGGATGGGAGCATGAAGATGGATAGAAAAAAAATAACACAAATACTCTCTAGAGCAGATATTCACAGGAAGTTTTCTTGGGTTGAGACATCTCTGCTCTGTTAAGTTCAAAGGAATGTTTTTCAGCTGGTGAGCTGCTGTTTTCCTTTCCTCCTTCCTCTTATCACAGTGTGTCAGTGGGTGGAGTGAACTCTTTATACTTTAATGTGCTTTAATATTTGCTAATGTTGTAATATTTAATAACAAGATCAAATTTCATATGAATAGGATTTGCTACATCGATAATATCTTTCGTGACATACAGTAACTCCTGTCATCACAACAATGAGTGAGGTAAAGAGGGCAGGTATTATTCTATCTCATCCTACAAATGAGGAAGCTGAGACCCAGGGACTCATTTGCTCAAGGCTGAACAACTGCAAGGAATGGAATCGAAACCCACGCTTTCTGATTGGGAAGTGCTTGCTTTTTCTATTGTTAAATCTCCATTTACACAGGCTTTGAGCCCCATGTAACAGAGATTTAATCGTACAAACTCTTTCCTTGACTTTAATTGTGTTTGTCTTGGTGCAGAATATATAAATGTCTGGATTTTCTTCCTGCGACTGCGATATTGGCATCGAACAACTATTCAACAATACGCTGAAATCTGATGGGGGCAGGCACAGGGCTCAGCTCTGGGGCTACAGAGACCATGAGGATGCAGCCTTTGCTTTGGACTTGCTCATTGTTTATCCCAAGATGTAAGGCTATGGGAGGGTAAATTGCAATCTAGTAGGTACTCTTAGAGCTACACGAATAAGAAGACATGGAAGTGCTGAGGATGCAGCATCTAATTCTACTTGGGGGAGTTAGGGAAGAAGGTGTTATCAGAACTTTGTCTTCTTGGAGGAGGGGAAGTGGACCCAGCTTACCTATAGCACGGAGTGAGGAATGTGCACAGTGGGCCTGGAGCACGGTATATGTGGTGGGGAGGGATGGCTGCATGGGGGCCAGCTTGTGAAGGTCTTTGTAGATCATGCTGAGGAATTTGTGTTTTATCATGTAGGTGATAGGGCACCACTAGAGGATTTTAACCAGGTAATTTGACATAAGGAAGGAGGAAGATTCAGCAAAATGGGTACACTGATATTAACCTTTTGGGACTCGATGTAACTTGTTTGAAAACAAAGTTTCATCAATCTAGAGCAGTAGTTCTCAGCCTTTAGGATGTATCAGAATAGCCCAGAAACTGTGTTGAAACAGGTGGATACCATGCCCAGAAATCCTGATTCTGTAGGGGTGGAGTTGGATAACACGCATGTCTAACGCGTTCCCCAGTAACACCGATGCTGCTAGTCCAGGATCCAATTATGAGAACTCCCGGAGAGGACCTAGAAGAATGCTCTAATTTATTTTGATTATTAAAAAATATATATTTTAGTTAGAGTTGATATTCAATATTACTTTATATTAGTTTCAGGTATACAGCATAGTGGATAGACATTTATATAATTTACAAAGTAATCCTCCTAATTAGTATCCACCTGGCACTACACATAGTTATTACAATATTGTTGACTATATTCCCTATGCTGGAATTCACATCCGCATGACTATTTTGTAATTATTTGTACTTCTTAATCCGTTCACCTTTCACCCAGCTCCCAAATCCTCCTCTCACTTGGCAACCATAAGTTTGTTCTCTGTATCTATGAGTCTGTTTTTGTTTTGTTTGTTCATTTATTTTGTTCTTGTGATTTCACACATAAGTGAAATCATGTGATATTTGTCTTTCTCTGACTTATTTCACTTATAATAGCCTCTAGGTCCATCCATGTCATTGCAAATGGTAAGATTTCATTTTTTTATGGCTGAGTAATGTTCCATTGTTTATATGTACCACAACTTCTTTATCCAATTGTCTATCAATGGGCACTTAGGTTGCTTCCATATCTTGGCTATTGTAAATAGTGCTGCAGAGATCAAAGGGTTGCATATATCATTTAAAGTTGGGGTTTTGGTTTTTGGGATAAATATCAGAAGTTGAATTGCTAAGTCATATGGTAGTTCTATTTTTAATTATTTGAGGAACCTACAAACTTGTTTCCATTGCGGCTGTACCAATTCGCAATCCCCCCAACAGTGCGTGAGAGTTCCCTTTTCTCCACATCCTCGCCAGCACTTGTTGTTTCTGATTTATTGATGATAACTATTCTAACAGATGTGAGGTGATATCTCACTGTGGTTTTAATTTGCCTTTCTCTGATGGTTAGTGACATTGAGCATCTTCTCATATGTCTGTTGGCCATCTGTATTTCCTCTGGAGAAATGCCTATTCAGGTCCTCTCCCATTTTTTAATTGGAGTTTTTGTAATTTTTTTTTTGGTGTTGAGTTATATGAGTTCATTATGAATCTTGGATATTAACCCCTTATCAGATGTATCACAGGCAAATATCTTCTTCTGAGGAATGCTCTAATTTATTAATAAAGTTGAAATGAGGTATTTATTCAGGCATTCGAGAATCAATAAATATTTAAAAAATCTAAACAATGGTTGTAATCATCAAATAATATGAGAAATAGAAGTAGCATGAGACACTATGCTAAATGTTATACAAGGGAAGCTAACCCGATGTGGCCCCTGGTTCTCAGGGGTTCACGAGGACACCTTGGGGAAGGCTGGGACAGATAACTGACCATTCTTCAGCTTACCTTAAGTGGGTCCCCTACTGTTTTTATTCCAGAAAAGACTTAGAAAACAGAACCGCCACTGAAATAGAAGCTGTCATAAATTCTGAGATTTTCACCAACATTATTCTGTCGCATTGGTGAAATTTTAGGGTGGAGGGAGGAAGTATGCAGCAATCATGCACCATCCTATCATGTGACAAAATTGCCTTATGACTAAGAATCATTTGACAATTTACTGGGTGGAAATAGAGAGGAAAAACCAGAGGCTGAGTAATCATAGGAATACCACTGGAGTGGGAAGCTGGAGCATGCAATGAATGTAAGAAACCGTAGGGCTTATTGTTTATTTGTAAAATAGGTGTCTCTCCAGAATTCTCTCTTTAAACCTCTGCTCCGGGATGTAGTATCAGTTGTCTCGATTACAGACAGCCTCTGACTGTGACATCAGTGGGTTTCAGAAGGGCCTTCCAGTGTCTGCAGCAACTAACCCTCTCTGACCTTCAGTCTGCATTCTTGTTCCGGGGAGTCTGTTTCATAAAATATTGATAGAGAAGATTACGCCAGAGCCGCACATACAGAATGAATGATGCTTCTTTGATGTGTTAAGCCATCTTCCTGCCTTAAAGATTGGGAGGCAAAAAATAGCCATTAAAAGAAACCATTCTTGGAAGGACTCCTCGCTCGACTGACTGGCACTTACACTTAAATATGCATGACGGATTGCAGGCCTCTCTCCTCCTGAATAGCACTGACCCAGCGCTCTCCAGTGTAGCACCCCAAACCCTGGCACGGCTGATCGCACTGCGTGCAGTGCACGAAGAGACACTGGGGTGACTGCAGTCAGTCAGCTAGCATCTAATTCATCCGCCTCTGGTCACCCTTCTCTTTAGATCAGTTGTTTTCAACTGTTGTGCCCAGACTCATAAGTGGACTTGAATCCATTCTAGGTCTAAAGTCAAATTTTGATTGGCAGGTGAAAAAAAATTGGCTACAACTGTGTAACCATAATAATAGCAGCAGCAGCAGCAGCAAAAGCAAAAGCAACTGAAATTTATATAAACCCTTAATGATGCCAGGCTAAGCACGTGGCATATATTAATTTATTTAATCCTCATGAAAGTTCCAATAAAGCCTATCCTATCATTAGTCCCATTTTAAGATGAGGAAACTGAGGCACAGAGAGGGTAAGAAGCTTACCTAAGGTTCTACAAACAGTACGTGGTGGAGCTGGGTTTCAGAATCTGTGTTCTTGAAGCACTATGAACATGAAATAAACGCTCTCCTATGTAGAGGTCCCCTAAGCTAGTTCCTGTCCATCCTTCAAGATCCAGCTCAACTGTCTTCTTTGCAGCTCTCCCTGCTTCCTTCCCACTCCACCCCTGAACAAGAAATTGCTGCTTTATCTGTGCTCCAGTAACACCTCATATATACCCTGATTATAATGCTTACCACTGTTAATGCATCAATCGCCCTGCTAGTCTGAGTTCCATAGCCTGTGACTTATTCATGCCTGGGTTCTTCCATCTCCTGCAAGGTCTGAAGGGCTATTGATATTCATGTAATTCCCACTGTTGAGATAAACCAGTGGAAATGATGACATTTTATGCATAATTTTTAGAAGGTAATTACATTTCATTTCAAATATATTTTGAAAGCTAATCATTTGAGTTATGAATTCTATTCCATTAAATTATGCAAAAAAAACCCCAAAATGGTTAATATACAACTGAACACTGTACTAGATTGAGGGATACAGCAGTGAGCAAAGCAGACACAGTCTCAACATAATGGACCTTAGAGGCTAGAGTGGGAGGCCAATTACCTAATTATGCAGGCAAGTACTGAATCCTGTGAAAATGTAGGTACAGGGGCTAACCTGGCCTGGTGGAGGAAAGGCTTTCTTGAGATGTGACATCTGAATCGAGGCCTAAAGGGTGAATGAGAATTAGTAGGTGAAGAGGGTGAGAATTATATTCTCTGCTCTAGCTTGCCTGTAAAATGGCAACATTCTCACCCACTCTGTAGGTTCTTATATTCTCGTAAGACTGCTTTCTCCAAGAACTTTCTCTGAATAGTTATGGCTTATTTCCTCTGGACTCCTACATTCAGTCATGTTCTTAAAATAAATATAAACGCCAGGGATCTGTCCCATGTCGGGGACACTGCATTATTTCATCTGATCTTCGCAACAACCTTACAAGTTACATATTAATATCTTTTCTTTTTCAGATGAGAAAACTCAGGCTTATTAAGGCTGGGTGATTTCCCTCAAATCTGATGGCTAGTTATAGCTAAGGGGAGAGTTGTACTTCAAATCTAGATCTGTTGGCTAATTTTTACAAAAATTCTATTAAGCAGGTATTACGATCTCCATTTTACAGATGGAGAAACTGAGGCCCAAAGAATGATTGGTCCAAGGTCACAGAGCCCCTGAGTCTGGCAGCATCAGGATTCCAGTGCTCTAGAGGTCTGGCACTAAGACAGAAGGTGTTCTCAGTCCTCTCTCTGATGTGGGCACCCGAGGCAGCTGTGACCACTATCCCGAGGTGCTGGTAGGAGGCACTCCTGTGGCTTTCGAAAACTCCAGAATCATGTTACTACAGGGTGGCCCATCCGTGGACCAGTGGCATCATCATCACCTGGGAACTTCTTAGCAGAACAGAATCTCAGGCCCCATCCTAGGCCTGTTAAATCCACATCTGCATTACAACGAGACCCCCAGATGACGGGCATAAAACTTGAGAAAGCGCCCATCTAGAACTGCCTTAGAATTGCCCTTGTGATGACATACTATAGAGTGTTGGCCTTCCTGGCCCCAGGGCAGGTGAGTTCTGAGCCTCCTTAGACTTTCAGTGAGAGTCCCAGGGCTCAGGAATGAGCTGGACTTGCTTATTGACTCCCAAATGCTCCCGGAAGCCTGTAGAGGCTGAGTCCACAGTGGGACTTTTGAGCTGGTGTCCAATACAGAAAGGGCCCATCTAGGACTGTTGTTACCTAGAGCTGTGTTTTGAGCTTGTGACAGTTTTAAGCTACAGACTGAGATTAAAAAAATACACCAACCACATGATGAATTGTAATATCCTTGTGAGGAAGAAAGAGATAAAAGCCGTGCTCACATTATAGAAAGACTTCGAAGAGTCAATAACATTTCCCATAAAACCTTGCAAATTTGTGGTAGGTGTGTAATTATGAGCCTGTTCAGGGGCCTCCCTTGTCTGTGTTTCAGCAAATAAAAGACCATAATAACATGACTGTATTTTAATGAAATCTTTATCTTTATAGTTGACTGTTCTCTCTCCTCTGTTTATTCATTCATGAACATTTATTGAATACCTGTTCTGTGCTAGGCACTACTCTTTACTGAGAAAATATATCTTTATTGATTAATACAGCAAAGACCCTAAAAGATTGAACAATTGCTACATGAAGTTATAACTAGATTATGTAATTTACTTAAAAAAAAACCTTGGCCCTATTTTCTCCTCAATTAGAAGGAAAAGCCTTCAGAAATAGCACTGTTCAGGCACTGTGCTTCTTTCTGGATAAAAACAAGTGCTGGTAAAAACATAAGAAATATAAATTACATAGGGCATGGCAAAATCCTTGACTGGGATTCCCTTCTTTTCAGCTTTGATTAGATTTTCAAGATGACTTCTCACTGAGGACCTGTTCCACTTAGGGGTCGTGGTGAAGAGTGTGTGTGTGTGAGAGAGAGAAAGGGAGAGAGAACTATGTTCACAGTTCAGCGTGAACGCCAGCCAGTTGAGTGCTTTGTTTTTACTTGTATTTCTTGTGGGAAAGAGCCTCCTTTCCAGCTCCAAGCGCCAGAGCTGACAGCAGGTACTTAGTGTTGATGTTTTCTCTCTAAAGTTTAGTCTGAGGCTGAAAACTGTGGTTGCAACGTGCAACAGGTCAAGTCCACTATCTCTGTGCCAAGTATTACGAAGGAAGGACTTTCCTAGCGCACACAGGGAGGCACGCGGTCCAGGAGGCTTGTTCTTCTCTTTTGAAATTAGGTCATGAGTAATTCAAGAGTTCGCCATTTGGAGTGACGACAAGTTTTCCAAATGGGCTCTGAATGGTCAGCTCCAAGAATGTCGATGTCATCGGTGAGGTGTTTACAGAGAACAAAAAAACATGGAAATAATGAATCGGCTTGCAACCCGAGTTGTGCTGTTTGTTTTGGATTTTGTGAGTGTGAGCGTGCGTGTTTTCAGAATCTATATTCTATATTTCACAATTGGAAGGTGAGTACGAGCCCCTCCGTGTAGCAGCCGTATCCCAAGGTGAAAAGCACTCACCTAATCACGGCCAGAAGCCCAGCTGCCCAGTGAGAGCCCCAAACAGGAAAACTGCGCTTCTGTCCTGATGTCTCTTCCGGTTTCTTCCTTTTGTTGTTGCAACAATTCAAAATATGAGCACTGCTTTTCAGGCAGAGGAAGTCTAGGTCATATCCTGTGTGCACAAGCTGGCAGATGCTCATTCTCATTTTCTCCCTTATCTGAGATCCTGCTTCAGTTCTCATTGTTTATGTAGCTCACTCATTCAATCATTATACAAACATTTGCTAGGTTTGCATGCACAGGGCACTAGGAAAGATACTGGAGAAGACAGATGAATGAGGCATCATCCCTTTCTTCAAGGAAAAAAAAAAATCACCGTTCC
The DNA here is from genome assembly GCA_004027375.1 of Macroglossus sobrinus. Classification (NCBI taxonomy): domain Eukaryota; kingdom Metazoa; phylum Chordata; class Mammalia; order Chiroptera; family Pteropodidae; genus Macroglossus; species Macroglossus sobrinus. Next base: position 97,660 of record PVKZ01003579.1, read on the forward strand.
ATTAAGGAGTCAGGCAGTTTAGACTACAATATAAGGTATAAAAAAATAAAAAATAAAAAAGCCTCTTTATAGAGACATGTAGAAAATGAACAGAGGAGGGAGCGATCAGCTTTGTGTAAGAGGACTGAGGAAGGCCCCGCCCACAGTGGAGGGGCCCTCTGAGTGTTAAAGGATGAGTTTCAGTTTGCTGGGCCAAACAAAATTCTCTTCTCCTTAGGCCACTCTACCCCGGTGGTGATCAGGGCACTGCCTGTGCTTTCTTAGTCTCTTAGGCAAACATCTCTGCTGCCCGGGCGGAGACCCCTGACTGACTCCAGACAGGCGGGAGAGTGTAGGGAATAAGGGGTGGCAAGCTCAAGAGAAGCCTGGGAATTCTAGCCCAGTCCCATACAGTTTTCCAACTTTGAGGAATTTGCTCAACCCTGCAAAGCCTCCCTTTCCCCCACAAGAAAATGGGATAATAGCACAAAGCTCATAGGATTGGTTTGAGGCTTTAATGGAAAGGAGTTAGCTCACTCTCTGGCCCACTAGAAAGTCCTGTGTAAATGCAGTTATTATTATTCAGAAACAGATGTGACCTCCTCTCTACCTGCTTCTCTAACCACCAGGTAGGGCTGTGAGGAGCTGCCTTTAGAACTGTTTCATTTTTGCCTGGGATGTAGCCACGAGAGGACTGATAGGATAGACTTGGAATTTATGGTTTCTAATATCAATACCTAGAGATTTAAACTTTAGAATGTTAACAAATTAGATTATTTCGCATTGATTCAATTTATACAACTTGGACTAAAGTATAAACGGATTTACTAAGCAATCAAAGCAAACATATATATCTCGTTATATTCTTATATTACCATAAACAGACTGCATAAATGTAAGCTAAGCTTTCATCAGGTCTTCACTTGGGGAGCTGGTAAGTGATTAATGGCCAAGGGTAATAAGTCTGTGTTTTAGTCCACTTTAGTTCTTTGGCCTCTTGGCCTTTGGTCAACTTATTTTTTATCTGCCACGTTATCCTCTGATCACATTGGCTGAATTGACCATCATCTCATGAAGGTATTTTAATTCACATTCGTAGTTATTATGGCAACAGATATTCTCTCCACATTGCACCATCCTCACAAGCAGCTTCACTCATTCATTCCACCAGTATTTAAATACTGAATATACAGAAAATACCTATCGCTGGGAAGCAGATGTTTCCTTATGGTAAAGAGCTCACAATCTGATGGACAAACAGAACAGCAACCCAGATGTTACCATGTGTGGTCAGTGTTCTAACAGACGTTAGCAAAAGGTGCTAGTGGTGGGAAGACACCCACCACAGCCCAAGAAGTCAGGACAAGCGTCCTGAGCAGAGCGCTGAAGGAAGAATTACACAGGCAAGGGAAGGGGATGGACGTTCCCAGCAGAGGGAATAGCATCGGTAGATGTTTGGAGTCAAAGGAATCATGACGTGTGTATGAATAGTGAGCAAGTTGGTGTCAGTGGCCCACGGGACACGTGCAGGAGAACAGATGACATGAAGATGCAGAGACAGGCCAGGAAGAGACTGGGCAATGCTGAGAAATTTTAACTTCATACAAAAGATGACAAAACTCTTTTGAAAGGTTATAGCCAAGGTCAATTTTCTGCTTTGGAAAGATCACTCAGGCAGAAAGGTGAGGGGTGACTTGGATGGGCACCGGGCTGGAAAGAAGGAGGGAAATTGCAATGATTCAGACAAGAAATGATGACAATCCGAACTGAGATGAGGACCACAGGGAATGGGTGGAGGGAGAGGGGAAATGGATGGAGAGAGGACGGGATGATTCTGGTGCTGTCAAAACAAGAAGCAAGTTTAGGGTGGGGAGAGAAAAGAAAGGAGTGCTCTCTCTACTTCCTATTTACATGATGCTGTTGTATTTTTGCTGTTCATTCTCTTTTTTCTTATGTAGTATTTCTTTTTTGAACTCTGTGTACAAAAGCTTAGTATGATAGAAAGAGCGTGGGATTTGGATTAAGATTAGTCTGGATTAAAATGTTAATTTTGCTACTGCCAGCTTTACAATCCTGAGCAAAGTGTTATCTTTCCTTTCAGCTTCTGGAAAATAGTAACAACCCCACTGTGTGGAGAGGAGGGAGACCAGCAAAGGGGTGCAGCAGCCAGAGAGGTCGTTTTTGTCGGGGAAAATAGAAATCACTTTGGCTATTATGAGCCTAAGGGTTTAATGCAGGAAACAGGATACTTATGACATTTAAAAAGGCCAGAGAAGCAAAGTCTGCTCTTTGCAACACTCTTTGCTGACATTTGAGACATTAGGCTGGATACTGTTATTATGGTTGTTATTCTCGTTGCTGCTTCTGTTACTGCTGTTGTGTTAATCTTTGTTTGGCATCCAGCATCAGACCCCATCCCATGCCTTCTGCTACTCCTCCCTGGATTGCAGGGCTGTCTGAGGGACTCAGGTCCCAGCATCCCTGGCTCAAGTGTTCTGCCTTCTATCCTGCCAAGGAGATAGGCATTTGTGTGAGATTCGAAAGGCAGAAGAGAAACAGAAGTTATTTTTCCTCCAACAATGTAGGTACAGAGGGAGGTTTATAGCTGCCTCCAACATTCTCCTTAACACCACAACCTCCAGGCAGCAGGTAGATATAGTCGTCTCGAGTTTTTGCAATTTTTTGCAATTCCCTGATTTTCTGAAAGAGAGTGAGCAGCGTTCCCTGCTCCTCATAATTTGATAGATTTGTAAGCATCTAACTTCCTGTATCTCTCCCTTTCTACTTAAAATATCTACAGTGAATATTGGTTTCCTGAACAAATACCAACCGAAACCCTTCTCACAACTACGTTTCAGTATCCTCTGACATCTTTTTCCTGACATCTAAAAGTCAGAAACTTTCAGGGCTTTGTCCTAGCCTCTTTTCAAACTATATCCCTAAGAGAATTTATCAGTCCTACATCTTTCTCTTATTTCCTATGTATCAGCAACTCCCCAAATTGTATCTCAAGCCCAGACTCTCCTTTGAGACACAAACCCATGCATCGACTTGGCATTCTGCGTGTCCACTTGACTGTTTCACAGGCTCCTCAAACCCAGCTTGTCCGAAACTGGACCCATGGTCGTCCCTCTCCTCTCACCCCTAACCTCCTTCTCTTCCAGTTCTCTTTCCAAGAAAATGATCTCACCCTTTGCCCTGGGGCTTCAGCTAGCAATCTGAGAATCATTCTTGACTCATCCTTCTCCTTTGTATCCCACACACAATTAGGAACCAATCCTGATCTAGCCGGCCTTGAATCTGACCACTTCTCTTCAGCCTCACGGCCGTGGCCAAGCTCGATAAACGGAGCCCCCTTAAGAACAGCCCTGCTTCCACGCCCCGCCCACTTCAGTTGTCATTGTCCACACCTGGACCAGAGTGACTCTTGGACAATGGAAATTTTCCCATGTCATTACTTTGCTTAAACCCTCTGCTGACCTCCCACTGCTTTTAGGGTAAGGTTGCGTATCCTCACCTTGACCCGGCCAGGCCCTGGGGAGTTCTTGCCTCCTCTGTCCCTTCTGCCAGTCCCCCCACTCTGCTCTCAGAAACTGGATGTGAATTGCACCCTGTTCTCTGCTGGAACGTGTCCTCCCACTCTCCTTCCACCTAATTCCTCATCATCCTTCGGTCTCACTCGGATATCTCTTCCTCAGCTCGTTGAGTTAGCTAATAACTTATTAAAAGTATTTTTTTTTTTGCCCAGCCAGAATGTAAACTGCATGAGAGCAGAAAACTTTTCTGTCTTGATCATCATTGTAGTCTCAGGACCTGACATGAAGAAGGCATTTATTAAATATTTATTCAATGAATTGATAGTATTTGATAAATGTTCGTTCTCCTCCTCTCTTTTTTTTCTTTTCTTTCCTCTCCCCTCTTTCCCTTCAATGGCTAGTGTCACTCTGCTGCTACTCCTGCTGTTGTTTCTCTTTCTATGCTTCTCTCTCTCCCCCTCATTCTCTCTCTTCCTCCCTCCCTCCCTCATTCTCTCTCATTCTGTGTTCCCTCTCACAGCTGTGCATTAACTCAGGTCGTACGTGTCTTCCTGTGGTTCATCTGCCTGAGAAACACCACCTTGAGCTTTTACTTTTTTACTGTATACTGAATATTCCATGTGTTAAGTTCAATTTAATTTCACAAGCACCTCTCAGTAGCTACCACAGGTCAGGCACCTGTGGTTCATAGACAAACAGGGCATCCTATCTGCTCTTCCAAATGTAATCTGAATGATTTAAAATCCAGGTATCCCATGGCTTTGTCTTGTTGTGTAATCACTTTGTAAGTATCATTGTATATTTTCCCCCAAAGCACATAGAGCTGAACTTCCACATGGTCTGAATTATGAAGCCTTTCTCCACCTCTCACTGTCCCCCAGATTCCTCCAGTCATCTTTTGAAAATATAAACATGAGCATATCTTGATGGAATATAAATCCCTTCAATGCCTCCCATTGCTTTGATCCTGGGACACCTTCTTTGTCAATGGAAGTGGCTTTGGATAAAATGGGACATTTAGGGTTATCACCTGACTTCTTGGGAGAGACTTTTTCCAGGAAGAAAGAGCTTCCTGAGCGCAAGGGACTGTGAGAGCGTTGGCCTCAGAAGCGGGGTATGGGTGTACCTGAGAACTCATTTCTCTTACTCTACAGTTTTCCTAGGAACTAGCCCTGAATTTTCACTTCATGTAGGATACAGGTTTTTGGCATCTTATATACAAATAATGCAGGCTCTGAGCTGATTAGTAGGCAATGATCACTGGTCTTCATGATGATTTCTCTGTAGCACTATAAGATTTAGAAGCCTCTGAAGAGATTTAGAGCTCTCAGAAACTAGAGGTGAATGGCACCCTGTGTTTGAACATTTTCAGATGCTGAGATACCAGTTAGAGAAAGCCAAGTAGAATACTTGTGGTGTGAGAAAAAAAATGATAAGCATACCCAGGATGGCACTTGGGTTTGTCTCTGTAGCAAGGTGCTTATCTCTCAGCAGTGATGACTCACTGGCTGTAATTGACAGCTGGAACAATAGTGGGGAGGAGAAATAGGCGGCCACCCAGCCAGAGAGTAAGCAGTTGGGTTTAGATTATCTTCAGGGAATGCATGCGTGAGCTGATGAGATTTTCTCATTGGCTTCTGTTGGCCTGTTCTTCCCTGACGCTCCGCTAGCACAGTGATGGGAGGGTGAAGCCAGCCCCTAGACTGATCGTTAGTGGTCAGCCATCACTTCAGTCACAGTGTGGAGAACCATTTTCCTAGGAGAACGACCTCACTACTCTCAGCAGAGTCCTGGGTGGACACTTCTGCAAGAATGATTTTTTTGGCCCAAGGTGCTATTTATTTTGGGCATTGCTTCTCAACGTCAAGGGCTCCAGACCTCAAGGATGTTAGAGTGTTTTTGCCTAAAAAAGCAAGACGTGGCTGAGTTGCTCTGGTCCCTCACATATCACTTTTGTTTTGGGTTTTCCCTTAAATTATCTCAGCCTCCTCTCCTGGTAATGGATTCCCAAAGCTGAGCAACTGTTTTTACCACTGGATTACAAAATGTTTAAATACAAGTGTAGAATCTGATATGTGTGTGTGTGTGTGTGTGTGTGTGTGTGTGTGTGTATAACATATAGTGTGTATATATAGACATATCACATATATATATACAGTTTATATTTCTAGCTATTATCCTTGCAGAAGTAGTTGCATATGATTCTCCCTCCCCCTCCCCCTGCTGCCCCCGTCCCATCTCCACCTTAGAGCGAGGAGATCGAGGAAGTGAGACTTGGGATGAAACCTCTTCGTAGGCCAAGGACTTGATTTGAAGGACAGGTCTAACAGTCCTTCTGTCTGCAAATCTTTCCCCACCTTGTCCTGCACTGTGGCTAATATTCTTCCATTATTCTGAATTTAAAACAAAATCTTTTTTAAATGAAGGTAGTCATGCTATGGGTAGCCCTCTAATACGTATTTTAGTCATAAGTGTTCGGGGAAAACCCACATTTGCCAAAGACTTGACAGGCAAATTTTTCAATAGAGAAGCTGAATGTTTGGGTCTTCGTGAGTGGATCAGGCTGGGGGTTAGATGGAGATGGAGCAGAAAAGGAAGGGTCCGGAGCTTGTTGCCGTGGAGTTCTGGGCACGGTGGCAGCCATCGTGGACATCTCTCGTTCTTGCTGGCCGGTGCCTGGTCCGGTTTAACTGCTCTGATTTCACCTTGGGGGAACCACTGCCTCTCACTGGATTTGTGTCTGGCCGCCGTCCATCAAGGCCCTGCCTTCCCTGTCGAGGCGGGGCCCATCAGACACGTCCTGCCTAGATCTGAATCCTGGGAGTGATGCAAAGACACAGCTGGATCCCCCGTCATCCCAGGGGAGCAGGGGCAGCTCTAGCAAGAGATGCTCCGTGAGGTCCTGCCATCCCGGTTCCCAGAGCTGCTCTGGTCCCTGTTCCTCTGGCATCCAGGTCTGCAACTCTCCTTCAGCACGTGAACTAACCCACATCCTTCAGGTTGGTTTCCTTTTTTGTCTAAGTAGCCTGAGTTGGTTTCTGCTCGTTGCAACCAAAATATCTCATTGACACTGGAGTGCACCTGTACGAGGGCTCGGATAGGCAGGAGGAAACGGGCTGGTCCTGGGGGGCTAAGGGTTCATGGTGAGATACCCTAAAACGAGGGTAACTGAGAGAAGGGTCACTGGTACCCTGTTTTGTTTGTTTGTTTGTTTGTTTTAGCATTTTGCCTAGAGGTGTCCCTGAGTGACAATTTCATTTTCTCTTTAACAGCTTTCTCCTTGTCATTGAGGTGTCACCATTCCCGTACTTGGCCTAGAGGCCCCACTATGAAGGCTTTTTTGGTGAGACAACAGAACAGGGGTTTTTGCTAAATTTATTAATTCTGCAAGTATTTACCCAGCACCTACTAATTGCCAGCCCCTTGGCTAAGTACCAGGGATTCAAAAGTAAACAAAACCCAGACCTATGCAGGGCTAGACCTGTATAGACCAGTATGGTGGCCATTAGCCACATGTGGCCACTCATTTAATTAATTGAATTTAAATTTAAATTTATTTCCTCAGCCATAGTAGTCGCATTTCAAGTGTTCCAATAGCCACATGTGGTTGGTGGCCCCCATTTTGGACAGTGCAGATAGCAAACATTTCCATCACTGCAGAGACCTCCTTTGGTCGGTGCTGGTCTAGACGGGTGAAAGGCAGATGCCAGAGAGTGTTAAGTGCTGTGAGATGTATAAGCCAGGACGGCAGGGATCACACGGCCTCTGACCAAGGAGCCAGGGCAGGCCGCCTCTCAACTGAGACTTGGAGGATAACTTGGGGGGAGGGGAAGCATTCCAGACAGAGAAAATCACATGTATAAGGGTCTTGAGTTGACCAAGGACAAGCTAAAGTGCATTCAAATAACTGTTTGAAGAGAAAATCCTTTAGCATCATTTGTGGCCTCATGCTTGGTTTCTCAGATTAGCCCACTCTCATTTTCACATGCAGAGGAGTCCTCAGGGGTCTGGTCACAGGACCCATCCATTCTGACATGTTAAAGTGAGTCTGTATGTCCACATTTGGGAGCACTGAGGTCTAAGGAAAGGTATTTGCTAGATGAGAAGCCAATAGGACCGGTCAGAGGTGACAGCAGATGGAAATAAAGGAGTATGAGTCAGAGCTCTGAAGGCTCACTCCTGAAACCACAGGTGAGCTCACTGTCTCTCAAACCACAGGCCTTTTTACACCTAAAACCGATTAATCTTTCCAATCAGCACCACGTTAAGGAAGCCAAGAAATTTGTTTTACAAATTACGGCTTTTTTTTTTTTTCCAGTTGGTGTCATTTGTTGAACCTGAGAGTGCTCATTATATTTGGACACAACTGGTTGAGCCTGGGCTAATATGACTGCTCCATATTGTGTTTAAAGTGTAGTTCTAGTTTATATGGAGATATCAGATGAAAATGAATGGCTCAAAATTATACTGTCATTAGTTGAGCCCCTTGAAAATTAGAACCTCTTTGCCAGGAAAAAAAAACTACCACTATTGGCACCTGCTGTGTCCCCACAGTCTTCATCAGCATTCTCTAATCTCCCCCACAATGTCCCCAGGGAGAAGAAGAGGGCCAGAGGGACGAGCACCCTTCTCCCCCTACATGCTAATCTAGAAGCGGTGAGAGAGCCAGGGTGTACCTGACTCAGAGCTTGAAGTTTCAGGAGAAGCAGACAGCTCCCAGGGTGGGAACACCGGTGTGTATAAGACAATGGAACGAAGGGATGGAGGCCAACCTGCGTTTGCAGATAAGGATCTTTTCAGGGGCAATGAGAGCTCGTTCCTGACAGAGTTCCAGTGGAAGAAAACAGTTCCTTAAACCCCAGGGTTTTTCAACATCCCAGGTACTGTAAGTGAGAAAAAGATAAAAGTCTCCCCTTAGAGAGAAAAAGGGAAATGAAAGATAAATTACATTTCATAAAGTCTTTATTGGGATCATAGAATTTTAGAGCTGGAAGGGGTATTAGAGACACTAATTTAAATCAATCTCTCTCTCTCTCTCTCTCTCTCTCTCTCTCTCTCTCTCTCTCTCTCTCTCTCTCTCTCTACAACACAAGCCTTAAGAGGGAGAAATAAATGGCCCAACATAGCTTGTCAATGGTAGAACTAAGATTAAACCCAGATTTATTAATTCCTTTTAATTGCTCTTTCTATTGACCATATCTTAAAACATTTTTTTGACTATTTCTTTAAGTTGTTTCCTTGGTTCATTCATATCAATGTGTTAAAGGGTAATATTAAAAATCAGTGTGGATTGTTTTATTTCTAGATAAAACCCAGAGAGACTTCAAAGCTGTTCTCAGTTATCCATCAGTAACCGGGTAGACTGGCTCATCCAGTGTCAGACTTGCAGATAGAACACCTGGAGGGAAATTAACAGGGATGAAAAATCTTGGCTTCTTTCAAATTCACCCCACCCCCAGTCAATCTGCATATTTAAAGAGACTTGCACTCTTCAGTGGAAAGTAGGGCATTTGAAATAAATGCCTGGTACAAATCTTTCTACTACTTTTGCAAATTTAGACAAGTTGTTTAACCTCTCTGTACCTCAGTTTCCACATTCGAAAAATACGAATAATATAATTATTAGTCTTCTCCACAGAAGGGTCTTTCAGGTCAAAAGCTCCCTCTGTGACTAGAATGGGAATCCCCCATATGTGTGAGCTGAGCTTACATCAGAAACCCCAGCCCTGGCATCTGGTAGAAACACAGAGTTTGCTGAGTGACTTACAGATTGACCGAAAGGTGCTTAAAAAGCCACTGCAGAGACTGGTTGGAAGAGTCTGATGGGTGGGGGCTGTGTGGCTGTTGAGGAAAGCGGACACCAGAGAAGGGGCATCCAGCTTCCCTTCTTTGAGATACCACCTTATCGTGGAACCATGCCTCTTTCTTGTTCTCAGTTTAAAAGAATTTTAAAAGTGGAAGGAAACATAGACATGAGTGTAATAAAACGAAGTCAAGCAAATACAGCAAATACTGAAACATTCTGCTAAATGATAAGATTGCTTTTCAAGGACCAGTCAAATCTGCTTACTGTGATGGAGATGACAGAAAACTGCCTGTCGTGACCAGCTCTACTGAGGTCGAGGTCTCTGAGGTGGAATTCTAGGGGAGGATCACTTCTGAGGGGAGTGGGGAGGCAGGTCAGAGGGAAGGCTCAGTTTGGGGAGCGGGGAGCGGAGGGCTGAGGGTCCTGGGCTCTTGCTGGGGCGTGTCAGACAACCAGGAGGGAAGCGTGTCTTCCACTGACTTGGGAAGCTAGAAAACCGGTGGTGTACTTCCTTTTTTTCCTGTGAGGATTATGGCTATAAAGTACTACAAAGATGGGTGGTTTATGCTTCTTAACTCGAAATTATGTACGTGGATTAGTAATATAACTAGTAGAACCTGAAACTGAGGTCAGTGCTTCTGGGATGTTTACAGTTACCTATATGTTCCCATTTATCAGGGAGAAAATGGTAACTCTTCCTTCTCTGTAGATGTTTCTAGAAACAATGGATAGTACACGGAGTTAGTAGATATGGCAGAGTTACCGCCCTCGATAATAATTAGGGTACATGATTCAGGCTCTTATGCAAATGCTGATAAATCAATAGAGGGTACACAGTCGGCTCATGAAGAATGCTCACTTCAGGGGAGCTGCTGATATTTCACAGAGACTAAGGATGCAGTTTTAGGTGTTATGGATGCCTAAGCCTTTTAGTTAAAGGAATATTCCCCACATGGCACACTTTTTGGTGGTCTAACTCTAATTCCTGGCAGAAATTCCCCATTAAATGTTGAATGCCTACATTTGTTTCATTTCAGTTTCAGTTGCACTTGGCGGGAGAAAGTGAATGTGTGTGGCTATTTAAGACCCTGCTTCCTCGTACACAGCGAGCTTTCAGTAAGCCCTAGGGGGTCATTTTACTTTGAAGCTTTACGTGACTACAGTTTTCTTCGTTGCCCAGACAGGTCTTAATATTAGGTGCAGCCACATAGTCTATATTTCCGAGTCAATCGTCGATAAGGTTAAAGTGGATTACTTTCTTCTAAAAACAAGTTTCAGGGTGGTGGGGGTGAGAGTGGGGGTGGTCGTAGCATCCGGTGGGATGACCCAGTCCCAGCAAGCCCATGGTCTTGGCTCAGCTCTAACTGTGGATCTGGTAATTCCAGGCAAGGTATTTACTGGCATTTTACCAAGAATGCCTGTTACTTTCTGTGCCTAAGAAATTTGAAAAGTTGTTCTACAAGGGGGAGAAAGGAATAATATAAAATGTTCCATAAAAGAGAACTCACTATCTGATATGATTGCAGAAGAGCAGCTATAGAGATTGCTACAGAAATTCAACTCCTGAAAGCATAACACCGCAAACCTCTTGAAAAGCTCCTGAGGGTGAACCACCTGCCTGTCCCCTCCTCCACCCCCTGAGCGTGCAACATGGCAAAGATACATTTTAATAGGCTGTGGTATCAAAAGAAGTTAAATGGGGGGGGGGAAATCAATGCAGTACTGGGATGAAGAAAGCATCGGGCAACAATTCTGTATTTGCAGAAAATTTCCTTTCCACCTTTCTTTCAAAAGGTTGGGGGAAACAGATAAACTCATTCATTCCTTTCTGGCTAACTCAAAAGGAAAATGCTGGATTTGAGGTAATTCAGCAGGAAAAAATAAGCTAATTTTCCCCATCTGCTAGGCAATGGGCCCTGAGGGATGGGTAGCTGTCATATTCTCTAGGCATTCAAAGATAGCACTAAAATAGCATTAACAAATTATCCTATTGATTAAGAAAGAAGGCAGTGTGTAGCCCCTCCATCAGCACACCACATGTTCGAGGGTGCTCCAAGTGCACACGTGGGTCTGGAGCCTCACAGAACCAGTTCTGTGAGTCTAGTTCAGACTAGACTCATTAACAAGATGGCCTGATTCACTCTGATCTTGAGCTGTGCCGATTAACTCGGCGGCACTAGAAAGCTCATTGAATTGTTTTGGTATCAATAATTCCTCTTTCTTTTCTCAGTAGAAAGTTCAAGCCCTTTATTTAAAGCTCGTCTTCTATCTCTGTCAGAGACCACCTGCAGTATTAGACCTCTTTGTGTGTGTTATCCAGTATCGGTTCTCTCATTCCTCAGACAGCTGCAGATTCAGACTTAGCTCCACACAGACCCTAATTCTTGCCCTTACAGGAAATAATAGTATATTAGGAGCCGATAACCCAGATGCTCTCTGCTCTGGCGTCAGGCAGTTCGTGAGCAGGGCCTCTGCAGCTATCTTTAACGTTTCACTTCCTGGATTCAAGCTCCTCACCTGTTTCTAATGTGGATAACTATCCCCTTGGCTTTCTTCGTAGCCACCTGGAATCTCAAGCTGTTTGGATCACCACTTGTTCTGTGTGTAGCTGGAGACTGAATTTGTTTACCATCTTTTCTGGCATTTATTTGTACATATTTTATATTCCATTTTAAAAACAACATATATATTTTTTTCATTTTATTAAAAAAATCACCTGTAATATTTAATTGGTTTCATTGCTTTTTATCTTAGGAACTTTCAGGTGATTTCTTTCTAGTTTTTTCCTATATATAATATAAACATATTACAGTGTGAACACGAATTTACTAGTGTGAAGATTTTTGGTCTTAGTAATTATTTTCTGGAACATGATTTTTAATGTCTATATCATGTGGATGTGACTTAACCAATTTTGGTGGTTGATATTTAGGTTATTTCTCATTGTTAGTATCATAAATAATGCTATATGTATTATCCTTGTACATAAAGTTTTACCTAAATTCAAATTATTTGCTATGATAATTCAGGTTTGAAATTATTGGGTCAAAATGAACAAACATTTTTAAGACCCTTTATACTATATTGTCAAATGGCTTTTGGATAAATTATACACACTTTTGTTAGCAGTGTATGCAACTTCTGTTTCATCATAGTCTTATCAGAATTAGTATTATTTTGATAATTTGATAGTTTAAAATAACATTAATGTTTGAATCTTTACTTCTTTGATTACATTGAGACTAATTTTTTTCATTTATCTGGAAGACGTTTAAAATTTCTCTCTTGTGAATTGTCTATTTGTATTTTTTAGCCATGTTCTGTAATGGTTTTAGGTTTTTATTTTCAATTTGGATCAAGTGTTTAATATATTAAGAATATTTTCTCTTTAGCTGACATTTTGCTGTATATTTTTTTCAGTTTGGTGTGTGCGTTATCACATCTTACAATAGTCTTTGATATGCTGACATTTTGAATTTTTGTGTTCAAATCTGTCACCTTTCTCTTATGAATTCTTTTATTGCTCAGTAATCAAATAAACATTCATTTGAATTTTCTAATTATTTAATCCACTTGTACCTAATTCTTAATGAATGGTAGGTCTAAGTTGATTTTTTTTTTTTTTACTGGATGAAAAGCTAGCCAGTTTCCCCAACAACTTACATTACATAATCTATTTTTTTCTGAGTTGATCATTAATTTAGCCTTTTTCATATAGCACATGTGCTTGGAACCATTTCTGAGCTATTTTTTTTCTGTTCCATTGATTCTTTTCTCTCTTTTTATGCCAGAGTCACAACCTTTAAAACTACTATAGCATCATAGTAGTTTTTCAGAAAGCATTTCATTATGGAAAATGTGAGCCATATACATATATGGTTATACAAATGCATCCGTACCCACTACCCAGCTTTAGGAATTGTCAACTCATGAGCAATTTAGTTTCATATCTGCCCTCATATCATTTTATCTGTAACTATATCATATGTATCTCTAAAAGATAAACTTTTAGAGATACATCTGCAAATTAATAATATTTCTTAATAGCAATATATAGTAGCTGTCCAAAACTCCAAGTGCCTCATAAATATAACAAATTATGTAGTTTATACTTAGTTGCTTGAATCGGAATTCAAATAAAATCCATATTTTGTAATTAATTAGTTTCTTTTAAGTCTCTTGTAATCTTTAGGTTTCCTTCCCCATACCTTCTTTTTCACTCCTTGAAATGAATTTCATAATTATATTGGTTCTTTTGTGCTATAAAGTTTCCTAAGTCTGTATTTTTAAAAATATCTCATGGTACAATGAACATATAGTATATTTTTCCCTCTAGTCTTCCTATAAAAAATTTACTGAGCTGTTTTAATCTACTTATTTTTCCAGATGAACTTTAGAATGTGTTTCTTTCATTCCAAAAATTTCTGTTGTGATTTTGATTGGCACTGCATTGTTTAAGACGTAATTAGGGTAGAATTAATGTCTTTAGTTATTACATCTCCTGGGTAAGGTATATCATATGTTTATCTATTTGAAGGCTTTTTTTAGTGTTTGTCAATAGTTTTTTGATACTTAGTATATCTTTTCTTTTTTAATATTATTTATAAGTACTTTTTAAAAAAATTGTTGCTGTTGTGAACTGGAATGTTTCTGTTCTATTTATATGTACCAATTAGTGACCACTAATTTTATTACCCTTTTGTTTTAATCAGCTACTTTAATAAACTCTCTCTTTAATTTTTGATTGGTTATCCTAAGATTTCTAAGTATAAAATGTGTGCCATTTGTGAACAATGATAAATTTTATCCCTCTTTTCTTATACATCTGATTTCCATTTTACTTCTTAGTGTTTTGGCAATAATTTCCAGAACAATTATTTAAAATAATAGTAACATTTTAATTTTGTTTCTGATTTTCATAAAAGTGATTGTATTGCTTTCATACTAATTTTGACTCTTTGTTTAAGGAAATAAATTATTAGATTCAAGAAATGCAGTGGGTTAAAGATGGCCACAGATTCTTTGACAGTCCTCCCATCTATAAGTGGGTCTAATCCCCTCCCTTTGAATCGAGGCCAGCCTTAGTGATTAGGTTGGAAACAGTAAAATGTGGTGGAATGATACTTCAGAGGCTCGGCCAGAGAGGAAGCCTTATATGTTCTGCCTTATTCTCCTGGAAGACTTACTCTTCAGATGATCCTTCTTGGAAACCAGTTGCCATGCTGTGAGAAGCCCAAGCCACGATGAGAGGCCACAGATAGATGTCCCGGGTATGGTCTCTGCTGTGCCTTTAGCCAATAGCTGAATATCAGCTGCCAATGCCAGGCTGGTCCCCGTGGCCTCAGGCTCCAGGCCTACCTCAGCACGAGGCTGGCCCCCACATACCAAGGCTCTATGCCCACACCCCGAACCCAGGCGCGAGGCAAATGATTTGTTAATGAATACACAATATATAATAAATATAAATTATGACATCCATAACATAAAATATGGAGTGAGGAGAAGTTAAAGTATAGAGTTTTTGTATGTAGTCTACATTAATTTCTTGTTAAGCTTAAAATAGACTTTTATATCTGTAAGCTGTTTTATGTAAGCCTCATGGTAAACACAAAATAGAAACCTGTAGAAGATACACTGATGATAAATAGAAAGAAGTCAAAGCATACCACTACAAAAAAAAATCATCAAATCACAAAAGGAGACAGCAAGAGAAGAAGAAAGGAACAAAGGAACTACAAAAACAATTAATAAATGGCAATAGTAAGTCCTTACCTATCAAAATTACTTTAAATGTAAGTGGTTTAAAATTTTCAGTCAAAAAGCGTAGAGTGACTAAATAAATTAAAGTACAGCATATTTCTATAAGAGAATAACTAGCTCTAAGGACACAGACTGAAAATGGAGCGATGCAAAAAGATAATCCATGCAAATGGTAAGCAAAAGAGAACAGGACTGGCTATCTGCATATCAGACAAAATAGACTTCAGGTCAAAAACTGTCAAGAGAAAATGAAGGTCATTATATAATGATAAAGTGGTTAATTCATCAAGAGAATATAACAACTGTAAATATATAATGAACCTAGCATTGAAACACCTCAACGCATACCATGAATATTAACTGAACTGAAGGGAGAAATAAACAGCAATACAATAATAGTAGGAGACATCAATGCCCCACTTGCAACAAAGAATAGATAATTCAGACATCAGATCAATAAGGAGCAGTGGATTTGAACAAACTTTAGATTAAATGGAAATAATGGACGTAACAGATCATTTTATCCACTAGCAGAAAAAAACACATTCTTTTAAAGTACACATGGGATATTCACCACGATATGTCATATGTTAGGCAATTTTGTTGTTGTCGTAAGCAACGCCATCACAGGCTCTATCTTTCTGAGTTGGTTGTACCCTACATCACAGGCAACTGATTTACTAAGACTTCTGATATATTCCTGTCAAGGACATGCTGATGATCCTATTTATAACACTGGAATCTGTGCTGGGCCAATTTCTCCAGACAGTGAGAAATGTGTTTTAGTTGCTCCTTTTTGCTGGCTATAATTTAGGATAATTTTTTTGCACTTGGAAAAATTTTCCAGGAACCTGACAGATGGAGTAAAGATCAAATGCCAGATTGTGGTGCTTCTACCTAATTGAGGCCATCACTCAACTAATTTATAAATTGATGTACAAAATAGTTATTGTTTTATATGTATTTGTTTTTCTAATTCTTTGTTAATAAATTTCTTTTGATTTTTCAAATTAGACAGTAAATATTTTATCCTGGGAAGTATATGCACTTTTGTTTCTAAACATGCTTATTTCTATTTTGCCTTTTATTTTAATTTTTGGGTCTCAACTGAAATATATAAGGAAAAAACATGCCAGTCTTATTGTTGAATATTTCTCTCCTTATATCCTAGGCAGTTGTTGGGTATGGGGAAACTTCTCCGCTTCCCCTCTTAGTTCTTCTGGTTGGTAGAATTATTAAAATGATATAAGGCAGATTAACAGAAGAAAATCAAGTTTTAATATGTATGCATGGGGAATTCACATGGGCATGAAAATCTCAAAGACAGTAAGGCAAAATGTAGTGTATATGTCATTCTAGACCCAGGACGGGGAAGCAGGGGTCTAGGACTTCAAAGGAAGTAAGGCAAATTTACAAGGAGATGAAAAGAGTTAATGTTTAGTAAACAAATGTTTGCTGGACCATCTCGAAACAATGGGACACAGGGAGGACTTTGATCAAATGGGCTTGCTGGGTTTCTCCTTGTCTGCGTACCTAGTTCAGGTTAAACTATAGTTATCTGAGATGCTGTCTACCTTCCCAGAGCAGCTCCTCTATCTAAATTCTTTCAGCTGGTAAAGGGGAAGGCCAAAGTTTCTTCCTGAGCCTTCTGAGCCTTGATTGTTTTCAGCTTGAAATAATCTGCATGCCGGTTTGGCACAGCTTGGGGAGACTCGTTCTGCACTATCAAGCATGATGCTAACATTCTCAGGCTGTCTGTTTTACTTATGCAATCCAAACCTGAACTTCAAAGCTTCAGAGTCACCAGCATTGCAAAATGTAACTGCCAGGAGAGTGGAGCATTGTGGCTAAGTAGGTGATACTCAAAATGCCTCGTCATCATTCGGGTTATAGGAAACTATATGGTAAATTTTGTATGCTTAGCTTTTCTTATTTTATTTCTACTCATCTAGTTCCTGAAAAACAAAAGCGAAGGAACAGTAAGAAAAAAATAAACCCATGGGGGTGAGGAAGTGGACGGGGTAAGAAAGGCGGGGAATGTCTGAAGCTCAGAAGAGAAAGCATGCCTTTTGTTAAGTAGGTATTTCACTGTCCCAAGCATTTTACGAGCAATTTCAGGAGCAGAAATTTTCAACCATTTCCATTCATTACGAGAATTCAAAGGGAGAATGTGATACATGTAATTTTCCTAAATGTTTGTTTTCCAGACCGTGGGTGTTGGTACTTTAGGGCAGAGCTGGCTTTACGTAATTTGGGAAGCAGGCACCATTTGGGATTTAAATTTAATTACGCTTTGTTTTTCAAGTGCCAGAGATTGTTGTTAATATATTCCCATGCCCAAATCTCCTTAAAGCTTCAGAGCCTCAAATACCTTAACATTTATATAAACTTTATTATCTGAAACCACAGTACCAGCCACTAGCCACATGCAACTTTATAAATGAATTAAAATAAAAAATTCATTTCCTTGGTGGTGATAGCAACATTTTAAGTGCTTAAAAGCCACCTGGGGCTAGTGACCACCATATCGGACACTATTCGTTTATTCCTGGCACCACAGAAAGTTCTGTTGCACAGCATTTGGTACAGAGTAGATACTCCACGATGTTTATTCATTATCCTCCTTAAATCTTACTCCTCAAAGGCATGGTTCATAGAGGTTAGCGGAATAACGATTATCTTGAATTAATTTCAGATCAACTAACTGGGCTTATTTCCCACCTTACAAGGTTTATTTTCAACGACACCTGGATTTAATGCATCTACCTTTGTTACCTAATGAAAAATCTGTAGTTTCAGGCTAGGAGAAGGAGAAGTTTGCTTACCCTGTAGTAGGCTAATAAAGGAGATTTTGGGGGAAGGTGAGGCTTCATGGGTGCCCCTCAGAGCAGACTCTTCGTTTGTCTCTCTAATGTCATAAACAATAGCAAAGTTTCAGAGTCACTCACGCTACAACTGCTAAGTAAATGTATTTTTTCTCTTTTACCTATAATTGATCTGGCCTTCCTGGGGATCCCCACTTATTGTGTAGCAGGATAAAAACACCAACTAACCTTTACTTGTCAGTGGTTTTAAATTTAGCCTGACCTAATAATTTAAGCAAAGCTTTAGGTAATTTTCAGTCTTTCTTTTTGGAATAATTGCTTGCTCAGTCACATTTCCACTTTTGCATCCTCTTTGAAAGTGCATAAGCGCAAGAGAGATGGTGCCTGGGTGTATTTGCAGGCAGAGAGTGGTTTATGTAAACCTAGGGTGGCACATTTCTCCAAGCCTTTTATTTCCTAGATGGAGCTATTGACATCCAAGTGGTTAAATGAGAGGCCGGGAAGGACCCAAAGCCAGCTTCCCTGACATTCATCCCGTCTCCTTTCGTTTATTCTGTTCCCGTACCTGGCGTTCTCACTTCCTGTGCTTGTTCATCCATCTCTTCACTCCAGTGTTCTCTGTATTGCATCTGAGTGTGAGATTGCAAAACATTTCTAAAGCTTTGCACTGGGGCATTCAACCGACTCAGTACATACAGACAAAAGATGGATATTCTTACGTTAAAGTAGGAATATAAAATGCTGAGCTCTTTACCCTAGAGATGCAGCAGAAAGGCCCTTGCACGATGTCTAACCCCTCCTGAAGCCCAAGGTATGGGCTGAGTCATTCTGCCCCATCACGAGGTCAATAGGCCAGGTCCTGCCTGAATGTCGCCTGACCTGAAAGGCAGTGTGACTCAGTGCTGGCTGATGGCTGCTCCTCCCAGGGGGATTCCCCAGCCTGGAGAATGACAGGCCTTGGAAGAGCACAAGTCTGGATTAGGGTAGCTGCCACTGCATTAATGTTTGTATGTTCATTTTGCTTGGCTTGTGGTCAAACAACAGGGGTGTGGGTGGGGGAAAAAAAGGGAATAAAAGGTTAGGAGTGAGTAATGGGTTGCTTTGGCTCTTGGGGGTTCATCAGCGGACAGGGGGAGATCTGGTCTGGACTGCTCCAGGGGAGGTCCCCAGTCATGGATCTTTCTTCCAGGCCAATTTGTAACCCTGAGCATAGATACTTTACTGGTTCCTATCTGGAATAGATCTCAGGGAATGATTTTAACCAGGTCCTCGATTCTTTCCTTTGTGCTACTGAAATATCCCTTAAGTACTATTCAACTGCAGTGTCACGGGCTGCCTGTGTCTCTCTCCTGCAGGTGAAAATGAACAGAAAGTTGAGATGGCTGAAGAGGCCAGGATGTCGTTATTAATTTAGTCACTGGCAGCAGCGGCAGCCATGGTGGTAATAAGGAAACAGAAGGCAGTGTGAAGTGAATGCAGGGTGCCTTGGAAGAGGCTGCATCTAGAAATTTCCAAACCCATGAAGGCTGTGGATTTTCCAAGGCTGCAGCCCGGGGAAGCGCTTAGCTGGCTTGCTTTTCTGCCTTCTTTAAGAAAACGTGCCCTGGTGTTTACTCTAAGCTGCTTATTTTCTCTTAGGCACTCTCTTTATGCAAATTTAAACTTAGCTAGGGCGAGAGAAATTGTCCTCCTAAAATATGTGTGGCTTAAGAGATACCCCTGCACAGCTGAGGAGGGGTAAGGAAAATATAAAATTGGTTTTTAAATGTGTTAAGATTCTGTACTCACCCTTGTGCTAAGACAGTGGCGTCTGGAGATTTGTATTAGCAGGAGGGTGGGAGGTAGAGGGTCTCAAATGATGACTCTGGAAAGAAACTTTATGTGCTCGGAGGAAGGAGTGAAGCTGAGAATGAGTGAATGAGTGTAAAGGGAGGAGCAGGAGCAGAATGAGGGAGGAGAGTGGCTTCTCGACGATCTTTCTGAACACAAAGGAAAGAAAAGCTTTTTCACAGATTTTTGTGACTAGGGTGAAATACAGGAAACCCAAAATTTGGGATAGACTCAGGGCCCATATAAGAAAGACTTTGTTTCCATAGTGACTGGGGTAGTTAAATGAAATAGCTCTGACATCAGCCTGGGAAATAACAGTAAAAGTGGATTAGCAAGGCAAGTCTTTCCTGCCAACCCTCGCCTTCGCCCGCCAGCCTCCTTTACATTCCCGGCGCATCTGCTGTGCACCTCACTTATTAGAGGACATTTTGCTTAACTGTATAGTACCACAGTACAGTGTTTAGAGCTCAAACTGCAGAGCCCGGTGGTCTGGGTTCGAATTCCAGCCGTGCCAGAAAGCAAGGAAGGGCTCAAAGAATCCTGAGGACATGACCACAGACAGGGTAAGGATCTGCTTGGGGCTCCCTTTGAGAAACCCAACTGGGGAAACATTTGAGCATTAAAATAATAATGGTGGTATTGAATTATAATGTACCGATTTTTTTAAAAAAAATCAATAAGTCCATAGCAATGCTCCAAAGAGGATTAGGAGGTAGAAATAGAAAGCTGCGTTTTTATAAAAGAATGGCAGTTGATAAATTTACAAGAAACAATAGAATTAGAAAAACCTCTATTTTGCAGCCAACAATATAATAAATTATTCAGACACGTGTCATCAGTGGGCACTAAAACCATTGGATGAAAGACTTTTGGAGAAAGGATATAGTATTTGAAAACATCACCCTACAGATGACTTAAATATTACAGAGAGAAAAAAGTATTTTTCAAATGAAGAGATCTTTTGGACACTACTTTAACCAAGGTATCAAAATTAGCATGTCCAGTGTCAGGCCTAACTGATATTAGGTACCAGATGTAATATAAAGTGAAGTACGCAGCGTCGTCTACATAAAATTCTTGCATTGAAAGAATTCTCATAGATAAAAAACCATCAGCCAGATCCAAAGTGTAGGCCATTCTCCTAAATGACTGAGCCAGACTCTTTAGAAACATCAAGGTCACGAAACATTAAGAAGGAAGAAAAAGCAGTGGGACTGTTCTAGATAAAAGGAAACCGAAAGTGAAGGAACGTGATAATCAAAAACAAGGTGTGATGCTGAATTGGAACAATTGGTGGGAAAACCCCCAGCCATGTGGGGTATTTTTGAGCCAATTGGGGATTGTGAGACATGTTATTGTATCAATAATAAATTTCTTGGATGCGGTAAGAGTGTTGTGCTTATGTAGCAGGATGTCTTAGAAGAGACACGATGCGTGACGATGTGTTTAGGTGTGCAATCTAATCATTGAAGTATTCCTTTAAATTCTGAAGGTTGGAAATTTTTGAAAATAAAAGATTGGAAGAAAGATAATTTCCTAACTTTGGGCAAGTCTGTTAACCTCAATGAGATTATCTCCTTCCTTGTAATGACGTAGAAACCTCACCGATTGCCTTACCAAGTAATTTTTCATTTGCAAAGAACACACACTAAGTATTCAGTAGGTACTGGTTGGGTACATCCTCTCCCCCTCTTCCGGATCACTGGTGGAGTGTGAAGGACTAAGAGGAGAGAAAGAGCAATTGGGGGGATCGTTTTATAAACTATATAAATGTCTAACCAATGTACTGTATACTTGAAACTAATAAAATAAAATTAAAAAAAAAAAAGAACAAGGACTAAGTCTTTTTCATCTCCACCCTCTCCCCCTGTGCTCGGCACATGGTGGGGCTCAATAAATGTTTCCTGATTTAAGAAATGAAATAAAACTCTGAACAAAATCATATTGAAATTTTGGCATTAAATGGAAGGTACCACAATCACATTTGAAGAGGCCACACTGTAATAACCTACTCGACGTATAATTTGTACCACCAGGTGGTTCTTCTACGCTCTAGTTTCTTTTATTCCCCGAATGGCTGATCCTGCACTTCTATAGGACAAGGCAGAGTTTCTCAACTTTGACGTCCATAAGAATCGGCTGAGAGGCTTGTGGAAAACAAGTTTTTGGGCCTCAGAGTTTCTGACTCAGTAGACCTGGAGCGAAGTCTGAGAATTTGCAGTTCTGACCACTTCTCAGGAGATGCTGATGCCATGGCTGCTGGTCCAGAGGCGCCACTGTGATGACCAGGGCTGGTGAGGGGCTCGCACCGCAGGAGCCCCAGAAGCAGAAGGGCAGTGTCCCAGCTGCTCAGGCGGACTCTGCAGGAGATGAGCCCTCATGAGCCACCCACACAGCACTTAGTGGAAAGGAGCCCGAGAGGTCAAAGGAGCTGGATCCTGTCATCTCCTCAATATTCCCCTGAGGAAATTCTTTCCTCAGCATTTGGACAATAACATCCCACAGAGGAAGCATGATTTTTAAACATCTATAAAATGATTATATATGATATGTAATAGAATAATGATAAATATGATTATTATATGATATACCTTCATTATATAAATGTATAATGAATATGTATACATACATATTCACAAATGTATATATAGAGTCTAATGTCTTCTTAGTCTGAGTTTTTATAAAGCAAAACAACAATGAGAGATAGATAGAAATAGAGAGACAGAGAGATAGAGAGGTAGACAGACAGACAGAGAGACAGAGAGACAGAGAGATAGACAGAGAGACAGTGAGACAGACAGAGACGAAGACAGAGAGATTGATGGATCTTGACTCCTTTCTGGGATTTCCAAAGCAGCAAGAGCACAACCATGGTGACAGAGCCCTGCATTAAGGTCCGTTTCAGCACAGAGAGAACATCCAGCCCAGGGAAGATGGTAAGTGGATGCCGCGGCCCAGATAGAGTGCCAGGTGTCCACAACTAGGCCACACTGTCGTGCCACACTTCCTGGAGTGCGATGGCTTTTTTGCTGCCCTTTCCAGATCTTCAGAGCATGGAACAGAAATGCTGCCCTACTTATTTTCCTCCAGCCTGCAGAACTTGGAGCAGAGTCCACAGTTAAAACTTACATAATACAGAAATTCGGTTCTTGCTGAAAATGAGATGATGAGATTTTGATTAGAACGTTCTAAAGGAATAATTATTAGGAATGATTATTAATGAGATTCTGATTAGAACGTTCTCAAGGAATAATCCTTAGGAATCATAATGCCTATAATTACTATTCCTCGAAGGAAGGAACATCACATTTTTGGAACCTTCCAAGACAATTCTAACTTTAACTTCTGTTTTCTTGTTGTTTATAACAACGACCTTCCTCCGTAAGTTTGGTCACCTGTGTGAAGTAGGACAGGGGAACAAAGAATCTGTATAATTAATACGCACAGTCTGTAGAACCCCCTCCAGCCCCTGGCTCCTGGTTGTCCTAAGAGGAAAATGTCCTTGGCATCTCTTAAAAGAGTCTTGCATGCCAATCTGGCTTGATGTCCTATGCTCTTTTCTACGAGCCATAATTATTATTTTCCAAAACAGTAGTAGTTTCTAAGCAAATCTAATAAAAAATCATGAAAGAGTGAATAAGAAGTAGGACAACCATTTAATTTTTGAGCATGTACCTACCTAAAC
Organism: Macroglossus sobrinus; assembly: GCA_004027375.1. Taxonomy (NCBI): domain Eukaryota; kingdom Metazoa; phylum Chordata; class Mammalia; order Chiroptera; family Pteropodidae; genus Macroglossus; species Macroglossus sobrinus. The sequence continues at coordinate 121,081 of PVKZ01003579.1, forward strand.
TGTTTTAATGAAAGGAAACGTCTCCTGCAATTCGCAGGAGTTCCTGAGCATGGGAACCATTCCCACGGTGTGTCTGTGGAATCCGGACAAGCCGAGAGCTCCCGAGGCTGAAAGAGATCATTACTAGTTATGTGGATGAAATGTATCCATATATGTTCTTCTAAATTCAGACTCAGTGTAACCACAGACTCCTTTTTCAGCTTCTTCATATAGCCACTGTCCAGTGAGGATATCTAGATAATAGACAAGCTCACATGCTACTTTCATTATCTCCACAAACATTAAGATGGTTCTAAGTGCCCAGCACTGTTTTAAGCTTTTCCACACGTTAACCCCTTTAATAGTTTACAACAGAACAGAGAGGTTAAGTAATTTGTCTAAAGTCACACTGAAGAAGTCTGGCTCTAGAGTTAATGCTCTTAAATGCTACGTGGAGTAGGAACAGGGCTCTGTAGATTTGGTTTCTATTCCTAACCTTCACTTCACTAGATACCTCAAGTCTCGTAGATGCTCAGTCACACGGATTTACTTGTTCTGGCCCACACAGAGCTTGGCACAGAGTCATGGGTATATTGCAGCAATGTGAAAGGCTAGGTCTTCTTGCTTCTCTTTATAAACTTGCATGCACATCACCCCATTAAAGTCCTGCTCTTTCTTCAGAGCTCAGATAAAGCCCTATGTTTTCTGAGAAGTCTGTCTAGATTCTTTAAGCAATGCTAAGTTCCTCCTTTTGGTTTTCAGAAGTGTTAATCTTAGAACCCCTGGCATTATACCTATTAGAATTGTTTATACTTCTGTTTCCCTGAGTAAGTGGGGTAAAGAATGAAATCTTAGGGCACAGCGTCCTTTCTTTGCTACCTCGACAGCTCACTCAGCACCAAGCACACAGTAAGCATGTACCATAACACAGAATCGAAGGCGAATATGATGTATAATTTACTATTCCTATGTAGACTCTCTCTGTGCCTGGCCATTCACCTCTCATTGTGTGTAGTTATTGTTCTGGATACGTGTGCTTTTCATGAGAGGGAAATGAATGCAGAGGCAATATCCAGTATAGTGTCATGTCTAAAGCGGAAGCTAAGGAGTGCCCTGGAAATCATCGTCTTTGTCTTAGGACGATTACCAAAGAAATGAAAGACATTTAAATCATTCTCGGGAAATCCCGAAGTGCTTTTGGGCCGTGCCAGTCTCTGGCATTTGCCTGTGGCTACGTCCGCTGCTGTGCACACGTCACATCTCCCCTTGGGAGAGCCATGGAAAGAACGGAGTCGTTTCTTTTTGTGCTCTATGCCTACTGTGTCTGGCGCTCAAAAGGTAAATGCGTGATGTTGACGGTAGTGATAAAGTCAAGATGGCATCGTCAAACCCTGGAACACTGTGTTTATAAAAACACTTCTGTGTGTTGAATGAATGCCTGCGTGCCTGCACACACACCTAGACGGGAACTTGGAGGTCATCTTCTAACTCATTGTTTCATCGATGCTGTCTGAAGCGATGAGGCCTTGTCAGTGGTCCAAAGGCTGACTAGTGACAGAGCTGGGATTTGAACCTGGGCATTTTTGCTTCATTGCCCAATGCACTTGTTCTCATCCACATGGTAAAATTTGGGCCTTTGGAAGGGGATGAGGGTTTCTTTAGAAATGCATTTAATTACGTAGACTAATCTACACAGTCAAGGAACGATGGAATGGAGCTTCCTAGATACGGCCCAGCTCCCGGCCACCCATGTTACCTTTCTTTAAGTTTACTGCCAAAAAACTTTGGGGGAATCATCAGTCCATTTTCCTGCCTAAGTACTATGTTCTGAACTTACTCAAATCTTTCTTTCATAATTTAGACTCTTGCAATGCTTTGGGTGCATATCAATAATTCTTGCACAGCAATGGAATAGATTTATTGTGATAAATATTATCTTACCTCACAGCAGAACTTAAGGATTAAGGACCATCATGAATCCTAGTTGTTTTGTCACTATTTAATTATTGTTCCTACACATTGAGAAAGTGACTGTCACAGAGGGTTGGGGGATGGGAAATAAGGAATCATGTAATTTAAAATCCTAATGAATTGCGTTCTGATGAGAAATTTTGGAATTTTTATACAAGTCATGCATTGCTGAGTAATCTCAGATATAGATGCATGCAAAGTAAAATAAATATATGTGCGACTTGGTGGTAGAAAGGACAGCAGTTTTGGAATCACGTAGCCTTGGCTTTGAAGCTCAGCTCTGTAGTCTGTCTCTGAGACACGGGGCTGGTTATTTAAAGTCTCTGAATCGAGTTTTTTTTTTCATATAAGATGGAGATAATAAATAGCATCTCATAGAATTGTGAAGATTAAATAAAATGCTCAGTTCATGTTAGGCATTATGAAAACTTTGGTTCCTTCCCCAAATCCTCCACCAATTATCTTCCCAGTAAAAGAGAAGGTAGATAGATAATGTAATGTTATGTACTATAAATAATGGGAAAAATGTAACACTGATTTTTGTATGTAACTGGTGGCTCAGCCAGAGTGCTAATTAGATTAATATTGTCCGGTAAAAACGTTTTAATATAATTAAAAAGATTTAGACATTTGTGGAGATAAGACAAATTGTTAAGGGGATATCTTTTTTTGTTCCATTAATATTGTCATTCTTGACTACAAATGATTAATCTTACATTAATATTAGGCGATAGTAAATAAAGTTGATCGTACTTAAATTTTCTTTAGCAAATTTGAGAAGCTGAGCTTGGGGTCATGTGTTAGTTGCCAGGGGAAGTTTCAAAGCAACTCGATGAAATTGATATATTTACTAACAGGCACAACTCTCCTCTCCGTGACCCTCCCTCCTGAGTTGCTTCTCTTTGGGGAGATGTTCAAGGAGAAAGACTCTAGCTTAGGGAAGAAGGGGAGCCCTGAGAATGAGCCTGCTCTGCTTGTCCTAGATCAGTGAGTGGTTCCTCTGTGGGAGAAAGAGGAGTGGTTTCTATGACGACCCACAGCTGCTCTGCCAAGGCTGCCAGCCAGGGTGCCCGGCAGTGCTCATTGCTCTGCGGGCATTGTTCATTACACTTTGACCCAGAATTGTCACTGTCTTTTGCAAGGTAGGCGATGAATCACTGTTTCTGGCCCTTGCTTTGTCTTCTTCAGCCTGAGTTTGGTTTGTATCAGAAATGCAGTCTCTGCAGGTCATTGCCCACCTTAGTCGGCAAGGTTCCTGAAAGATAACTTTTATAACAGGCTAAGGTTATATTGGAAACAGAATATTAGCTAACCGTCTAAGTGCTCAGAGGGAGCCGGCTATAATCCAGCTCTGCCACTCAGTGGCTCTGTGATCTGGGGCAAACTGTCTAAGCCACTTATATGTAAAATGAGGTAACAGC